>PEDP01000876.1:0-16360 GCA_002918395.1 Erysiphe pulchra | reverse complement strand
CATAAGTTGTGTCCTGTACATAAAGTATGTATGTGCTAATGCACATATACATATATACATGGGTATCCCTGTAACTTGTTATACTCCCAGAACACAACAGCAGAGCCCTTCACTCTGACTTCCTGGGACAGTCGTGGGGATGCTTCGTAGAGAGGGTGATAGGGGTTTGTGATGTAGAGACGAAGTCGACTGAGTCCCGCGAGAATGATTGGGGATCCTGAAGGGAAGGATGATTGCCTATCTGCTTGGCTCCTTTCTAATAAGAGAATAGGTTCGTTCCCAGGCGCAACCAAGTGGAAGTGCAGAGTAGGACTTGACGCCTGATTGTGGATATTTTTGTGACGGAATGTGTTGTAAGAGCTAAGTCAAATCTGCGGTTTTGAGTTTGTTTATTTGTTGTGTATACAGTGTTTACTAAAACGAATTAATTCAAAGAGACCCCTGTAGCAGTTTCTATGCCAACAGACTGGGGGAGTTCAATTTCTGCTCCAATTAAAATGTACCAAAATTATGACATAATATTGAGAGCTGGTGCACGGGTAATTGCTAGGGTTTTTAGCCATATAATTGGCTCATTTGGGTAGGGGTTTAGATTAGCAATTACCGCGTTTAGCATTAGTGCGTTGCATAAAATAAGCGATATTGAATAGGGTCCTAGCGGTAGTTAAAACTAAAGACCCTGCATGCGAAATAACACGTGTACAGCGAGTCGCGTTACTAGTTTACTTCCTACAGTTCTATTAATAATCGTTTCTCAGTTACAAGTTACATCTATCTTCGTTTTCGGATTTGTTCTATTTACGGGTTTTTTCTTTAATATGTACTAATGGTTTGTTCTAACATAATTGTTTGCTGGGAAAAGAAGTAAGTAGATATATAGTAGTTAGGTTCCGGGAGAGACGGAGGGGTACACATACAAAAATACATTGCTTTATAATACAAAGCTTCTTACGTGATTCTATCTATATTTACAGAGTCTTTTTATCACTGTTAATACACAGTATTCTTTCAACAATAATTATTCTAAAGATGAGTTAAAGAAAATCAGAATAGAATCGATTATGCCACATGTGGTTATTTGTGAGAAACTTGCTTATTTGAATAACTTCCTCAGTAATATCTTGAGTAATATTCATGTTCAAAATCTGCTGGAAGAGCTAAAACGGTGAAATTCGAGCGTAATTTACACAATTTGGCCAATAAGTCTCAATTTCAGGGGGTCTCTAGTGTAAAAAATCGCGTGTCGGATAAAACATTAATACGCCGCCTTTTTCCTTTTTCACTGTCCCCGTATGGACGTTCACTAGTGTAGATTAGCTAAGACTAACAGTCATTACCTCGTGAACTATGAAAATCTTACCAAAATTTATCACACATTCCTCTAAATTCAAGAGTTCGCATATTATCTCTTAAATACCAGACTTCTTTGGATGAAGGAATGTCTATTTAGTCCTATAAGAAATCTTGACCTTCTTTGCCTTTGATTGGCCTTTAAACATATGGTTTCTATCGAGTTATAAGGCCACTGTTGTTAACGGCTAAGAGTAAAACGGGCACCGTACGTAAACTATGCCATAAATAATTTACATTTTTCTATACTTTGCTACATAAAGGAAAGAGCTACAATATATACCTAATTTACTATAATCAGTGATCCTTTCTTCCTCAATGAACACTCTTCGTAATCTCCTTCCCAGCCTCTGATAGTCGTTAAGCGAGTGATTAGAGAGTTATTCGTAGTGATGGAAATTAGGCGAGTCTGGGCCGACCCAGCCACACAGTATCGGGCACAGCCCATTTCAAATATTTTGTAAATGTCATAACGACACTGCACTAGCAACAGCTGCACCTATTAAACTACTTTCAGTAATGGATACTAATTGTACTATCCCTTTACTAGTACCACTTGCTAATGATAATGAGTCTAAATGTTCTTGACACATAGCCTTAAAGCCTGGATAGTATTCTATCACCGATCCAGTGCATGCCACTGAAGATTTTACATAATTCTCAACAGCAATATTATTTGCCTCGTTGCGAAGTTGCCATAGAGCATAAATTGCTGCTGCAACTAAGCCTGACGCTCTATAAACTACACGCGACGAGATGAACCGCAAAGCAAGTATATCTCTATTTGTTGGCAATATAACCGATGGATGTCTCTCACAAAATATCTGATATGCCTTAAGTTGATTGAAAGATTGGTCACTAGAGAGAGTAAGCATTGTGAGGTTCTCAAAATCAATAAAACCTACGATTCAATCAAAGATATTGTTTCAGTCTCTAGAGAATACTTCTCCCTCAAACTTGGAGGCACAATACCACCAAAAAAGCCAACAGTTTCTATGCCATCAATGAGAATTAATCGGATAATTTCTCCTAGATATCTACCGCTGACAAGATGCTCAAACGGCTGATAATCTGGATTTGGATGATCATTTTTAAGCTTTATGTCCCATGTCGTTTCTGGCAGTATACTTTTTCCAATCATAGAAATTTCTGTATTTACGAGGACATGCTTAGCTGAAGCATACCCCACAGGTGGATGAGATCCGATCTTAGAAGTTGGAAACAAGCGAGCTGGTAAGTGAGCTCCAATGTTAACGCCTGTTCCTAAGATGAGGGAAAATATGGTAGCATTATCTGAGTAGCTTTTGCCAATAAGGTTGCGGACGAATCATTTGTTATAGCATCAAGATGAACACTAAGACCTAGTGAATTGCATGAATCTTGAATGAGGTCTGCTAAGTCTTGTTTTAAGAGAGTATCGGCAGCACTAAAGCCTTTTCCCATTTTCATCAAAAGACCGTTTCGGTGGGAAGTTTGCCTGAATAAATTAGCAAATTAATCGATCTATAGAGTTGGAAAAAAACAAAGTGAAAATAATCATACTCAAGTGGGAACGACCAGGAAACACCCATATGAAGAATGGTATTCAGAATATCATGCTCACGCAGTGTCTCTTCTATCCTTGCTGCCATCCAGTTAAAAAAAGAATGACCACTTAGGTTTTTCACTTCAGTTGTTATTTTGAAAGCTCTCAAACTAAGAATCTTACTCTCTGGTCTATAGATATCACTTCCTAATAGCTGAATGAAAGCAACACGTAACGTCGAACCGCCTAAGTCTACTGCGATAAATTTTCCAGACTCATTTCCTGTTGGTAACTGGTAGTTGAATGAGGGAAGCATACAGCTAGGATCCTGTAAACTCTCATAGTACTGGATTTTTAAATTATTAGATAATTCTAAGAGATGCCTTTCCTTCAAAGACAAACTTAGTTCCTTGTCTACTCGACCAAGAAAACCTTGTAAAGTACTACAATAGTCACGTGTTGTCACTTTCGTGCTGCTTTTCTCATCTGTTATACATGGCGAAAGGATTCCATCATGAGGTTGTGATAATAGATTTAATTCCTTTCCGTTATAAATTATAGCATCGCATGCGGTTTGAATCATTATGTAACCGGCTTCTAAAGAGGGCCAACTTCTGTTGTCTACTATGATATACTGCTTCACAATAGTAAAGTAAATAAATGTTGATGATTTTGACACTCGGGGAGGTCTATGGACAATAGGAGAACTGACACAAGATGAATGTGCCGGGACGACGAAAAAAAGAAGCTCAGAGGCCTGGGGTCCTAATAAATGTGTACACAAGTAGAATGAACTGTGAGGCGAACAAGAAGTCCATCCCAAGAGATCAGATTAATACTAAAGTCTTCATACTTAAACCTCAAATAAATAGATCTTGAGTGTATTTGTCTTCAATAACGTTGAGTTGCTGCATTTCAAAACATAGGATGAAATAAAATTAGGAAAGTCACGATATACGATATTCCAAGGACCAAAGAGGAAGCGTGACCGCAGATTACACTAAGAAACCGGGAACTAACCTTAGCGCAGAGTCCGTAATATTATCACGACGTAGCAAGACGGGGGGTGGGAACGTTACAATTTATACGAGTGTAATAAGCGAATACCACCGATTAAAAGAATCATGCTTATACAACTAAGCTTGCCTGCCTAGAAAATTTCGTTCTATCACTCATTCACTAACTAAGAATAGGTGCTACATACCGGCTAGTGAAGAAAGAGAAAAGTTAAGATGATAAAAATGTCAAAGCTTTGCAAAGAACAACAGAAAAACTCCCGCTGTGACGAAAATGGTCTGGCCGGTAATTTCAAGTTTATAGTTTATTTTTTCCTGCCAATCGATTTCTCACAGTTTAATCCCGGTTTTTATAATTGATTTGAACAGTTGTAGGAGCATTTTAGAGGTACTAGAAGCTTGTGATAGAGCTATCTATAAGGCGTTATTACGCTCGCTTTGATGAATCCCAAGTCCAGTAAAATAGACACGCCGTCGTAGTTGCCAACACTACGTATGTAAACATGATGAGGATTTAAATTTTCAAGTGTCTCTTTTCGATGCGGAGAATCAGGTTTCAAACGGAAAAATATGTGATTGAGCGAATATTAAACAATTCTTGACGTCCTGTTCCCTTGAGGCCCTTGCCGTGCATTACCTACCTTACAGTATCTACTACAATACTCATCATTTAATAAAATTTAGTCCATGAAATATTGAAATGCGCTATAATCAATCTATATTATTAAGCTTTGATTATCCGACTTCATCAGAATGTTATGATCTTGAAAGCCTGAATGAAAGACAGTGGTGAAAACGATGATTGCTAGTCGGGGAAACACGTAACCGTCAAGCAAAAATACTCCATACTCATACTTTGATTTTAACTAGTTTTACTTTTTCCTCATGCTAAATCCCATAGAGGTAGAACCTAAACAAAGCAGCAACTGCTTTTTGTGTTATCAAAATTGAACTAGCACATCGCCCCTCGGGAGGTAAGACGAAAACAAATAAATTATGCTTTCTTTTGCACACGGATTTGGGCCCGATCTCTTTAGCTCAAGCAAGATGTAAGCCGAGTAGTGCTGAATTCAATCGACCATACAATTAATAGGGTTAAGAATCCACCCCGAATAAACGAATTTCAGATTCTTTGGAGCGTGTACGGGCTGCCATTATAGAGATTAAGACGTAGTTGGTCGTTGGATAAAAGACTTTTTACTAGATGTTGTGTTTGGCTATTTCTATGGCGATTTGATGGGTCCGTTGCTAGAGAAACGAGAAACTGTTAGTAAGCAAAACTCCCAAGTAGCTAGTAGCTAGCAACTACACAGACAGACATGTGATAAACCCTTTGACGCATACAATTAGTCTTGTGCTTTGTTTACATTTAGGTTTAATCTATCAGCTTGCTATTTAATTATACGTTAAATTGATTTCTGATGATAATTGCAAGCGTCAAGCTGACACAACTGATGCATATGCTGCCTTTTCCACTCCTCAAATAAAGCACGGCGAGATCCTGCCTACTGCGCAATCTGACAACCTTCCAGAACGACCGCAGCTTTTAAAACATTGAAGATGAAATCGGACACGTACTTAATCTTGAATAACAGGAGAAAAAATTAAAGACAAAAAAATGGTCTACATGTGCGATAAGGGGGCAAACCTAGGGATCCTAAGAATAAAGATCTACGTCAGAGTAGACACAGTAAAATGGCTTTTAATCTAACCAATTCAAATTGTTTTTATTAAGTTTAAAAAAGCAGGAGAAATGGATCAAATAATGGGGAGAAAAGCAAAGGCTTCGCAAATCATGTCGCCTACAATAGAGGTATTCAGATATTTGTATGAGTTCTTTTACAAAAGTCTTTTACAAAAGAATACAAAAAAATATATGAGTACCCTAATGATCATATGATCATTGGGGTACTCATTTATCTTTTTGTTCACGCTTCTTACGAGGCAAAATATAAAAATCTAGAGGGAAGCAAAGAAGTTTATACACCTGCTCTCTACCTGTACTTGTTTATTAAAAATTCACTGCCTAGATTTGTTTTTGAGACTTGTAGTGTACATCTTCAATTGCCTTCATAGTCCTTCGCTCCCCTTCTTATCCTAATTTCCAGGTTCTTACAACGTAAGGATTATATTAAAGTAACAGTGCTGTTATTCCTAGTATCCACAAACTGACGCTAATGAATAGTACTTGATATCTCACGTAAAGATGCCAACCTTTAAAAAAGAGTACGCAGTATTTAAGTCGTAGCTTGATGCGATAAACTCTGTAGTTGTAACAAAAAAAGTCATTTATTAATCTCGGTGCACAAATAAAGGTTTCCCTTGCTAAAAAAAATAAAAGGAAGATTCGAGTTTGGTCATCATGAGTGTGAAACTTTTCTATGATTATAAATTTTGAGAGATTATCGATATGTTCCATCGATGAGGCATTATTAATTTTATAATTAAATCAATTGTAATGATAGAGTCATTGATGGTATCTAAATCATCCTTCGCCCCGCATGAATCATTTGGGTGATGGTTGGTTTTCTTGGTAACGAATCCTGTGAAAAGAATTCCTCGTCCAAATCACAAAAATTTCTAGCAATACAAACTGATATTATCAAAATAAACATGTCTCTCTCTAACAAGCTTTCAATCACCGATGTTGAACTTAAGGACAAGCGGGTCTTAATCAGAGTAAGCTTTTATTGAAATATCTTTAATCAATTATGCTAACAGTATTTTTTTGCCTCCTCTTTCAGGTTGACTTCAATGTTCCGCTCGATGCTGAAAAAAAGGTCACAAATACTCAACGGATTGCTGGAGCAATTCCAACAATTAAGTACGCCATTGAACATGGTGCAAAAGCTGTCATTCTCATGTCCCATCTTGGACGTCCAGATGGCAAAAAACAAGAAAAATATTCTCTTCAGCCTGTCGTACCAGAACTTGAGAAGTTGCTAGGAAAGAGTGTTAAATTTGCGCCAGATTGTGTAGGTCCTGAGGTTGAAGCAATCGTAAATGAAGCTACTCAAGGCCAAGTTGTTCTTTTAGAGAACTTACGTTTTCATGCGGAAGAAGAGGGAAGTTCAAAAGACGCCGAGGGAAAAAAGGTTAAAGCAACTGCAACTGCAATTGAAAATTTCAGAAAAGGATTGACTGCTTTAGGAGATGTCTTTATCAGTGAGTTCAGGATAAGTAGATGCCAAATATGAAGCTAAATAAAACAAAGATGATGCATTTGGAACAGCACATCGAGCGCATAGCTCTATGGTTGGTGTGGATCTTCCAACTAAAGCTTCAGGCTTTCTTATGAAGAAGGAATTAGAGTACTTTGCGAAGGTTTTAGAGAGTCCCAAACGACCTTTTCTTGCTATTCTAGGAGGGGCTAAAGTCTCCGATAAAATTCAATTGATTGACAACTTACTCGGTAAAGTTAATAGTCTGATTATTTGTGGTGGAATGGCTTTCACATTCAAGAAAACTTTAGAGGGTGTCAAAATCGGTAACAGTCTTTTCGACGAGGCCGGCAGCAAGACTGTTGGGGATCTTGTTGAAAAAGCAAAGAAAAACAACGTTGAAATTGTTCTACCCGTTGACTATATTACGGCTGATAATTTTGCAAAAGATGCAAAAACTGGAACAGCTACCGATGAGGAAGGAATTCCAGATGGCTGGATGGGACTTGATTGTGGATTAAAGAGTATTGAGCTTTACAAATCTGCCATCGACAAAGCATCTACAATTTTATGGAATGGCCCCCCAGGAGTTTTCGAATTCGATGCATTTGCTAACGGGACAAAAAAAACTTTAGATGCAGCAGTTATTGCTGCACAAAATGGTAAAATTGTAATAATTGGTGGAGGTGATACTGCCACAGTTGCAGCTAAGTATAAAGTAGAAGATAAACTCAGTCATGTTTCCACAGGAGGTGGTGCCTCTCTTGAACTTCTAGAAGGAAAGGAACTCCCAGGTGTTAGTGCTTTATCAAGTAAGTGACTTGATGTTTGTAAGAAGTTTTCGAAAATATAGGAATACTAAATTTAACCTTGAAACCAAAAAATGTAATTTGCATACACAAAATTTACTTTATTTTCCTTCGAAAAACTAATTAGTTGAAATGCCAAATGAAAGAAAACACCTTAGGTTTATCTGTAAGCTATATTAATGAGTGACTTAGTCCTCTCCATATTGAATTCCTTTTCACTCCTAAGTGATGATTCACATCACATTATGTGTTCAATTTTTTTTATTTGCGTTAACCTTCTTAAGCTCTTCTCTGTACTGCATGAGTGAGATATTTTCCAAGGACAGAAATATACCTTACTTCAACTGAGTAGAAAAATCTTCACTTGCATCGTCGTCGTCCCAGCTCTCTTCCCAAAGGTTTAAATTATTGTTAGCGCCTTCAGTTTCTTCAGGACCCCAATCTACCAAAGGTATAAAAGTTACTCATTTCATCATTCTAGATTGATTTTTGTATTTGATAGAAAAAAAGGAGTACGGAACTTACTCTCTATGGGAAAATCTTCAAACTCATCATCTTCCTCCAGAGTTGCCGCAGCGGCCTGCTTTACTTCTTTCTCTGTTCCAGTTTTCTCAACTTTAGAAGTATTGGTATTTTGTTGTGCTGTATTTGCTGCGGATACACCTGACATGTTACTAAAGATTTTGAATTTTTCCCTGATGAATTATTTGATGGTAGAAAGAGAGATCTTTATGTGAAACAATTCTGAAATTGTAGGGGTATGTCCGTGGCAGATTTCTGTTTAGGCCTTTTTGAGGCAAAGTATTTAAAATCCTCTGGCCTAACCAATTATTAGCAAAATAAGTAAATTCAGAATTTTATCTAGTAACTGCCTTTCTATTCAAGCTTAATTTTTCAATTCTTTCTCATTCCTGGTAGAGTTTGATTAAATTTTCTCCCTGTGCCCTCTTCAGTCTTGCTTCTTAACTACAAAATAAAAGTTTGGGAGCACATGATCGAATTGATAGAGCTTCTTTGATGTTAAACTTACTTCTCAGATCATAGTAGATCTCCGAACTCTGTGCTTTCTTTTTTGAAAGGTACATCATGAGTAGATGGTTTGGGGCTATAAGCAAGGCTCAAGTGCCAATGATTGCTAGTGTCGAAGAGGCACATCTTCGACAAGTCCAAGACGCGTTATTAATGCTTCTAAATGATGATCCAGTATCCGCTGATAAAATCTTAAGCAGTGCTGACTCCTCATTTCACCTTGGTGGGCGAGGTATTTCGATGTTTCTCTCCTCGATACTAGGAGCAGAATCAGAGCTACTCAAGGATGCTGCAAAAACGATACAGGGAGCAGAGAATAAAGCTTGGGAGGACATGAAGAGAGCTCAGAAAGATTCTACTGCCTTCCGCTCTAATATCTACCCTCCTGGAACCGAGTATTTGTTATGCTACGCTAGTATGTGTGATTACGATTATGGTGTTTTATGCTAAAGACTTGGTAGTTTCGCTTTTGACGGGTGCGATTTGTTCAGTATTAAGTGGAAGTGTTGTTCAAGCAATAAGCGGCTTTACTAAGCTCAGGAAGGCATTCCTTATACTAGATGGCATTATGGAAATAGAGATCAGTTATTTCGAAAAAAATATATCTATGAATAATTTTTCAGCTACAAGGTCACTAAAAGTTCAGAATGGCGGTAATGATTCAAATCAGGGTGCTAGACTGGATCCCAATAAGGCCTCTACATTAAGTTTTGAGCCATTGGATTTCGATCATAAATGTCTTGGAATTACATCATATACAGATATCTTTATTCATTCTGGAACGAGGCTATGTTACGGAATTCTTTTGGTGGTATTTAGTATGATAGGTATGCCTTATGAGGATACGTGTTTAATCTTTTACTTAACATTCTTAGAAAATCCTCTCTTCACAAAAATACTATATCTTGTTGGATTTAAAGGCGATCGAAAGCGTGGTACGCTTCATCTTTGGGAAGCTTCTCGTTTCAATAACTTCAACAGCGCTATTGCTGGGATTGCAATTCTCATGTATTACAGTGGACTCATTGGGTTCTGTGACATCCTTCCAACTGATAATAACGCAGATGAAGATTTATCAGCCTACCCTCAAACTAAATTTCGACTTTTACTCTCAGATATGCGAAAACGTTATCCAGAATCTAAATTTTGGAAACTTGAGGAAGCTCGTTTACTTGCCTTTGATCGTAATATAACTGACTCTATCAAGATTCTTGCTGAAAACTCTAAGAGCAATTTTAAGCAAATTTCAACTATTAGTAAATTTGAACTAGGACTTAACTTAATGTTTCACCATGACTACGAGCTTATGGCCAATAGTTGGATCCAATGTGCCGATCACAGTAGCTGGTCACCTACTTTGTATGCCTATCTGACTGGAGCTGCTTATTTTGAACTTTATCGAGAAAAACGATTAACTGATCCAGCCTCCGCAAATGAATTAAAGCAAAAAGCAATAACCTATTTCCGAAAAGGACCACCTTTGTCTGGTAAACAGAAACTTATGTCAAAGCAATTGCCCTTCGACATGTTTATAGTTCGTAAATGTCAAAAGTGGGAAGAACGAGCAAAAAACTGGGGTGTTGATCTCACAGAAGCAATTGGTGTCTCTCCTCTCCAAGAAATGATCTACTTATGTAGTGGAACAAAAAAGCAGAACTCAGCTGAGTTGCAAAAGTCCTTAGAGATTTTAAATTGGGATAGGACTAATATGCCAGAAAAGCATAAGTCTAATTTAGATGAAACAGCTATTCATGCACTCCTTAAGGCTTGTATTTATAGAAATCTGGAAAGATATCAAGAGGCCAGAGAACTTCTACAAAGAAATATTATATGTCATGACAAGTAAGGCTTAAATCTAATTCAGCGATTGATACTTGATCTTAACTGCTTATAGACAAGAATTCAGAGGGTATCTAAAAGATGACTGGACATGTGCAAGTGCACACTACGAGATGGCCTGTATCGCCTGGAAGGAGAAAGATCTCAAAGGTCAGGACCACAGATCTAAGTTTCTAGAATGCGAAGAGTGGCTCGAAAAAGTACAGAAATGGGGTGATCAGTTTATTTTGGATACTCGCTTGAGCATGAATTCCACGACTAGTATGGCTACTATAAAACGGCATCGAGAAATCATGGGGTTTTGAATGTATCGCTTACTGATTACCGTCCTGTGAGAAACTATGGCTTTCATGACAGGTTTAATAATGGAGATGAGATATCGTACGATAATAGAGTAATGGGTTTGGTGATTGGGTGGAGTTAATTTAAATCAGTGTTCTCACGGGGAATCTAAGTAAGTGACTTTTAACTACTTTAGTCCAGGGATCTTGGCAAATGAAATTTTTTCTTTGCATATTATATACTCGTTGATAGCAAGTTAAAAATACTTGCCAGCCGTATAAGGGCTTTGTTAGACTTATTCTAAGAAGCCTAGCAAGAACCTAGACCTGAGAATTGTATAACTGATTGTTGGAACAATAAACTGTACGATACTTTGCAATACTGAGTTAAGAGTAGGCAGCAAAATTTTTCAGACATAAGGATATACAAAAAAATCGATAATTCTGAGCGAAAATGAGATTAGCATGAGCGTCACTACCCCAGCTGTCTGAGAGGCTTAGAGCACCACCAAACTTAAATAAAAATCGATATTTCTACAGTGATAAACTGTGGTTAGAGTGACCACGATTTTAAAATATATGTATACAATTATAGTGATATCTGAAGAGCCTTTTGCTACTGTTATCCAAGTATACCACAGTGTATAGCCTATAGATTATGGTGTCTCTAGACGCGGCATAGGGAAAATAAAGAAATGACCTTCACATCATACTCATATTGATCAACACTTTTTTAAAGGTTGCTTTGAATTTAATAAGTGGTGTTATCAAAACAACCTCGCTTAAATAACGGATTCAGTATAAGCTCGTTTCATTCGGCCTCGCTTAGAGTAGGAATTGCTGTTAATTCTAGCAAACATACAAGTGCTATAGTGAATCGAAGGTATAATGAAAGGGATCACTTGCCTTAAAAAAAGTCTTCATTAAAAATAACTATGTTGATTGAGATATAAGAAAATTAAATAAATTTGCCAAAACTCATTATCAAAGCGAGGAATGTTTCACAGAAATTCCGAATTAACGTTGTGGCACCTGACTTACAAGATCAGAATTAATGAAATATGCTGGATTATAAATATCGAGAATTATTCTTGCTGATCTGAAATAATATAAGATTGTTAACAATAAATCCGCCGTTCAGGTAATTCTTCATTGGCTCATAGAGAATTCATGATACACCATATCTGCAATCATTCAAGTTAAAATTCCTACTTAGCCATAAGTGAACAAAGAAGAGACTATTGTTAACCTAAGTACCAAATTTGCCTTTGGACCTTGGATTTTCACAAGTACATTCAACAGAAACTACTTCTAGCGATTATACTTTGAATCTTCTTTATCCAAACATTCACAAAAATGTCTACTGCCAATGAGTAAGAAATCTTAGAATCAAAAAACTGTTTTATTCTGATATTCAATAGAAAGCTTTCAGCATTTGAGGATCAAAGTGCTCGAGGTATAATAAATAATATCCCCGAGGATTCTTACCTAATTTTTTTCAGAATGGAATTCCGATTCTATAATAACGCCTGAAAGTACAATCGAAGTTACAAATTCGAGCAAGGCTGGAGATAGTAGTCTTGTTACCCTCATTGATATTTCTTCTCCGTCTGAAGTACTCAATCCTCTGTCCAAACCAGTGTCAAATATACCTCAAGCTACTACTCGTGATTTTCTGAGCTCAGCCAGAATAAGTACGCCAACCCACATTGTGGTCTCGAAAATATCTGAGTGATGACGCTTGACAGAAAAAAAAACTCCGAGTCAAATATCACAAATTGAGAGGGGTTTAAAATATGAAAAATGGGGAAGACCCGAACCTTTGATTACTCATCGGAAAGCCATCCATTGCAATGTTTTGGCTACTGAAAAGGCGGAGAAAAAAAAGTATCTCGACCCTCCCCCTATAGATAAAGAAATTTTTCCAGCATGGTGAGACAACAAAGTCTACTTCCAAGAGTTCTATTTTCCGAAAGTCATTAACAAATGCAAGGGCTGTTATTTATGGCCGTACTGGAATGGATCACCCACGACTCTTCTTGGTCCTAGACTCGAGGATTTAAACAAAATTAGATTAGAGAATCAAGTTTGGATAGAGTTGGACGAGGAAAAAAATTGTATTAATATTTACTCTTATTCAGTCATGAATGCCAACACGATTCTATCTAATTCAATCAAGGGTATTCGAGATGCGGTTAAGCATGCAAAGGCCGCTAGAGTCACTGCAAATCCTTTACACTTAGTTCACCCCCCGTCTTCTATGGCAATGAGAAGACTAATTAAAGCCTGTTTTGTTAAAAAGAATCCTCCAAAGGCGATGAACTTGGTGTTGGCAGGAGAAAAATTAACTGATTTGGAGATGTTGGAATGGGAATCGACTCGTGAAAGCAAGTTGCTACTAAACTTCCAATCTCTTCAAAAGCACTTAGCCAAAAATCTTTTGAATTATGCTTCCATAAAGCATTGGATGCGAATGCGAATTCATTTTGGAAACATCAGCATGAGTAAATTTACAAATGAGTTCGGAGAGAATGGGTCCTCGTGGTCAGCATTTTTGGACATGGTATCAGCTCCAAGATTTTCAGCAATAATTGATCGAAAGTAAGTTCAGGTATTGATTAAACACATATTTGCCTTAATTCTAAATTGCAATTAGTCTTGGAGACGCAAGGCTAGCATTATTGCTAAAGGAAAAAATATGCCAGTCACCTGATTCATTCTGCTCAGTACATGGCCGTATATCTCTAAATGAAATCAAATTTAAGGATACTGAGATTATTCATTTCAATATCAATAACCAGAAATTTCGGATGGAGGGTGAAATAGATGAATCTTTCGATAACTCAAATCATGTCTATCAAATTGGTAGCATCTCTTTATATCGAGATAATAGAAGGAATGTCCTTGTTGAAACAAGAACAATAGATGTTGAAAGGTCAGACTCATATTTATTGGATAAAAATTTCGACTTGTTAACATAAATTAATTATCAGGGGCTTGGATTGGAAACTCGAACTTATCGCTGACAATGAAGACAAAGTTTTAAACCTTCCTCCAGAGCTTCGAACACTCATTAAAGACTCGGTTCCAGCAAAGACTAGATTTCGCACAGATATACTTGGCATGCCATACCCAGATGTCGCTCCAAGACCATCACATTTCGTATTCATATCATCAGTAATTGTAAGGAGCATTATTCAATATCGTATGAAAAATTCTAGTTATGTTATAGAAATTGCCATTTACCGTGAATGGAAAGGTGCGGTTACGAAGGGAGAACCGGAGATTTTCTGTAGTATCTCAATGTTTGATCCTTGTTGGGATGATGAGACTCAAGACCTGTCCAATAAAACTTATGGGAGAGATTGGAAAAATGATTTAAGTAACTTTTTTGTTAAATTTGATCAGGATCGAACTGGGCTTGAACATCTTCTTGCCCATATTCAAACGATTCAGGAGTACATCATCCAGGCGAGAGAGAAGCTTACAGTGATAAATACCGGATCAATAGATCTTTTGCAATTTTAGAAGGTATTTTAAGACTTATGATTAAATAGAGATAGAGCTACTACTATTATATACAGCCATCGAAAATCATAATATTGGGATTATAATATCTGTTTGAAGTAATAGTATTCGCTAGATTTAATTGAGAAATACGACCCGGCAAAGGTTTATTTCATCTATACCACAAATTACCCTCATACACTTATTGCAAAAACAAGACCACTAGATCAGATATTAAGCTTTAGAACAAATTATTGCATATTTGACCTCTTCAATTGTTTTACTCATCTCCTAAGATAATTCTTTTTTCTGCTTCGAATAGAAGACCTTACTGGGATTGTAGGTTAGTCTTGCCGAAAATGCTGTATCACTACTGTATTATCGTATTATCTATAGATTTGTGTTCCTTCGCAAGGCACTATCACGGAGTTCAGATATGTAGTTGACACAGTTTAAAGAGAAATACAAATTTCTCTTTACGACTCTCATCCATTAGTCTTTGAAGGTATTTCAGTCGACCCTGCTTTGAGTATTTTTTGTCGTAGTACTATTTGAGTTCAAATCAAGGCCACACACAATTTTAAAGGGTTAGCAAAATAACTTACATTCTTCAACTACTCGCGAATTATTTGCTTTTCCCTGCAAAATGCTCTCCAAAGCTTTTAAGTTTGACCCAAGATCTCCAACTCTGGCCTCGTAAAATTTCTTAGCATCACTCGTGCTCTAAAAATTGGAAATTAGTATAATGAAAAATCGAATAGCAGCATGATCATACTTTCTCAACGTAGAATCCTGTTCCAATATCCACAATAACATGATCTGGATCGGCAAGTACTCCGGGAACATACAACGAACTTGTCAAGGCTACTAGTATTGGCTTCTCTGTATCCATAAATTATTAAAAAAGATTCCTATAAACTTTTTGTTTTTCCCCGATTAAAAAAAAATAAAACCATCCTCTTGGAAGTTTTTGAATGAGAGAGCAAAAAGCTTGGAGGTTTGATTCTTGGGACAAAGAGTTTTGAGGGGAAAACATATATATTCATACATACCCATAATAGCTGGTGAAACTCCATTTTCGATCGCGCGAGCACACTCTTGAAATTTCGCCTGCGCTCCACGTAATTGAGAAAAGGAGTTGGTCAAATGCTCCAATTCATCGTCGAGCTGTTTTTTCACTTGACTCAATTGTTGCAACGAAAGATTTTCCAATTCTAAAGCTGATGAAGAGCAAAAAAAATAAAAAAATAGTTACAAAATGAAGTATTATTAGACATGAATTTTTTTTTTTTTTTTTTTTTTTATAAAGAGAATAAGTCTTCCCCCCCATTGTATCATGAGGGAGATGAAGGAGGAAGGGATATTATTATCAGTCTAATTTAAACTCACTCGTTTGAGACTCGGTGGATGGTGTAGTAGACATCAAGAGCGATCTTTTATCAGTTCTATTCAACTATTAAAATGATAAATATATAAATATATTGTATGAAAGAATACTTTATTTTCCGCC
The DNA here is from genome assembly GCA_002918395.1 of Erysiphe pulchra. Taxonomy (NCBI): domain Eukaryota; kingdom Fungi; phylum Ascomycota; class Leotiomycetes; order Helotiales; family Erysiphaceae; genus Erysiphe; species Erysiphe pulchra. The sequence continues at coordinate 333 of PEDP01000876.1, read as the reverse complement.
CGTATAAAAAGTAGATTCGAAAAGAACACAAAAAACTCGGTCGTTCGTTTCTTTCCTTAAATATTTCGTCTTCTTTTTTTAAATAATCGTTTCCTTGACACTTAAAGGGGGCTTCTTGTGTTTATATTGTCTGTATAAATAAGGTAAATAAATGAAGAAAGCCAAGGGAGAACGGTATGATCCTGATTTTGTCGAAAACTAAAGGTTTTATACAAACAGAATTTTAGGCCCTTGCTAGAATGGAATAGTTTACACCACAAACCCCCCCCCCTGTAACCTTAAGAAGCGAAACCATAAGAATTTTCGGAACTACGGATAAAATCGTTCCTTCTG
>PEDP01000875.1:0-16362 GCA_002918395.1 Erysiphe pulchra | reverse complement strand
ACGGCTAATGAAGCAACTAACAGGACGCAGCGAGAAAAATGTATTTCTAGGGTGGCCAAGAAAGTCACAGATTAGAGTTATACCTGTTCTCTTGAAGACTGCTTATTTGAATCTGAAATTTAGATAATTGATGTAAATTAAAATCAAAATTCCCTGTCCTAAAATTTATTTTTCCCTTGACCCAATTGCAGGCTGGATTGTTGGGTGACTGCATCCAAGGTCACATGGAGGTGAGGAAATAACGAAAAAAGGGTGAGGATTTGACGTTCTTCATAGTAAAATCCTACTCTATGATTCTATATGCAAGAATTTTAATTTTAAAACTTCAATAGTCTCAAATCTTCAAGATTGTTTACTGACTTGGCCCTAAGTTTGAGTGACATGATCACATTTTTTTTCATCTTAGATTTCAAGCCACGCTCATTAGAACATTAACAATTTATGAACAAATCATGGGTGTAAATGAAAAAATTCGACTAAGGGAAATGACTGAAATTTTTTAATCCTACCAAAGAGTTTTAAGTCAAATTTGCCTTTACTCTGAGTAAGAGAGGAGAAAGTTTTTGATTTGAGCGAGCTCAAAGAGCTTACTGCTAAGCCATACGACCCATTAATGAAGCTTAGCCTGAGAATTGGAAATTGTACACAGCAGGGATTGGTGGGGTGCAAACACTTTCCATTTATTTCCAATGCCAAGATTTTATACAGTTAAGTTACATGATAGGAAAGCGAGGAGATTGACGCGTCAGAATTAATTTCGTGTTCCTGATACAATATTCTTTTCTTTTGTTCTTAATCTTTCGCTAATGGGTCATTATTTACTTTATGCCAATTGTTATTTCAGTTATAGGGAACCTTCAGTTTTTTACTGACAAGATATTTCTAATGATGACACTAAAGTCATCGATGATTCAACTCTTAGATGAAACTTATTTTTGATGCATTATTATCAAAAGTATACCTTTCGCTATGTCTGGTACTGGCTTAGATCAAAGTATTTGGGCTTGTCGTCAAAACCGGACGACTTTCCATTTATGTGGAGACTGGACATGCTCTTCATGTCGTGCTCGGAATTATTACTGGCGGGAGAAGTGTATAAAATGTTGCAATTCTCGACATGAAATAAAACATTTTTTAACAACCACGAATTCTCCGAAGCCAAAAGATTGTTACGGCTCAGCAGCAAAACAGCAAATTGCTTCCAACATATGCTTTTCGACAAATACTGGGGCAATTTCGAAAGCCGATATTACTTCAGTTTCGCTTCACAACCTCGAACAAAGCTATTGGGCTCCTCGTCATGCTGAACTAGATTCTCTACATAAGCTTCTCCCGAAAGTGAGTTATCTTTAAATGAATATTTATTTCCAGGCTAAATTTTCAAATTTACTCGGAATCGTAGATCTCAGAGCCTTCAACATCAAACAAATCTTCAAATGAACCGAACTTGTCCAGAAATAAAATCGAATTAAATTTACCGTACCAGGTTCAACACTACGTTTTAAAACTAATGGAAAGAATTATGGAAGAGGCCTGCTATGAATTTGCACTCAGATGGATACCACAAAAATTGAGCGAAATGGAATGCGATTGTGCTGAGGCTTTCGAACTTGCCAGATGGAAATCAGTTCTACCCTCAGAAGTACCACAGCATGCCTTCAATTCTGAGGTCTATTATCCTATTCAGTCTAGTCTAACAGAGGCTGTCTATATTCGCAACGCAGCGGCTCACCGTCACCGTTGTGATAATCGTATCATTTGTAATATGGCACGAAATGGTGCAAGATTGATGACTATTCTCTCAGACAATACACGTCAAGAAAAGTTTGATCATCTTCGAGCTGCGATTAATGAATGGGAAAATGACTCTTACGACTTATCTACCGCTCGAGCGAACCTAGAATGTGCCCTACAAAAGATTGCAGAACAGCCATTAAATGATATGGACTGGACACCCGACTCTGTCTCAATGGATAAGATCTCTTATGAAACAAGCTTATCGGAACCAACAGATCATATAGATATGATGGATCTTGACTACTTTTGAAGGCGCTAACAATTTCCTTTTCTGGCCTGATGGTTCTGGACAAAATAATCTTACCAACCTATAAAATTCATGTGACTAATGTGGAAAACCTAAACATATCACCTAAGATCCACCTGAAACTAGACATTAAATCTCTATAATCTTTTTACACAGAAATTTTCTAATTAAAATTCTATAAATATTGAGTTAAGAAAACCAAAAATTTTTTGGGACTCAATCTTTTAAAGTGATTTTCCACGAAAATATTAAGGTTGCACTTGCCTTAGGACTCGAATATAATTCCTAGCCACCTACAGCTGATGAAATTTTTTGACCAAGCTGTATTAATATTACCTACCCTGTAAGTCTCATAACATGGTTCTCAATTCTTACCTTAACTCATGTGCGACTTTCGAAGAGTTAAAGATTATCAATCATTTTAAAACTTAGCATTTGAAGAATAAACATCGTTTGAAAGAAGAGAGACTTTTCCAGTGTCTTTCATTATTTGAAAATTATGATCTCCAGTCCCCAAGAAGACTCAAAGGGCCGGTTAAAAATTCGAAGGAGGGAAACTGGATTTCCTGAACCATTCTGCCTACGTAAAAAAAGAGGCCCAATACTAGTAGAAACACATTCTAACATAACAAAGATCGGAACACAACACTTCCTCATCCTGATGCGGATACCTCGCAAAATCCTACTATAGAAGCCGGTATAAGTCACAGAGCAGATTCGGAGCGACGCCTCAGATCAATTCAAAATGCGTTCCGTCGCTTTAATGAGCAACATTTATTTAAAGAGAAAACCCTTATGAATAATGAGGCTTTTAAGAAAAGCAAATATGCATCCAGAGAAACCTGGACTGACTCTCCTTTTTCAAAGAAGCCAGTGAAAGTTTCATAAATTAAATCAGTATTTAGACTAACAAGAAAACAGAAAATGAAATATGAAAGAAGCTGCCTAAAAAAACTCCATCTGGCCTTATTTATCTTGAGAGGACGCAAGGAAAATAAACAATCTTAAATAGATTGACAGATAAAAAATTGATCAGACTTATCGAAATTGATATTAAAAGTGTCTGTGTGTATGCAAGTTTCTTAGTATATGTTACTTTACTAATTGGTCTAACAAGAGACGATGGTTGAGTATATCCTCATCGTAAGAAAAAATTCGCCGTTTCCTAAATAGTTTTTTACATAAAATTTTCACCTATCAATATTTTCGAAACTCCTTTAATGTAATCTTCTGAAGTATTCTAACGTATAAATGTAGTAATAAGTTTAAATGTAAAATTAGTGGGCTGGATTAGTAAAAGCTTAAGCCTATTGGCACTTTACTTTTATGTTAAATCCCATCTATCACTACTTTAATAATGGTCTTGATCAAGTACTAATAAACTTTCATTTCTGCCGCTTTTCGAGCTCTTGGATATCCAATTTACTCAGTAAATTTCAATATACAGTACGACTATTAGCCGTAAATGTAAATAAAGATATGCGTTAACTAACCATTAAGATAAAGGGTTTTTCTATGTCATAAATAATCAAATCAAAAAACAATTTAATCCAGTAACGTGCTTGATAAGTGAGTAACCCAATTTTCCAAAGAACTCTTAAATTATCACAGTTTCTTGTCTCAGTACATGTTATGTGCTGTGCACAAGGTTCTGCTGCTGGGCTGTTCAAGACAGCTCAGTCTCGTCGTATTTAGGTGATGGTGTTATTAAATACGCTCGGTCCTTAGCCTACGCCTAATTCGGAGGTTGAATAGAAAATAGAAAGATGAATGGAGTTACTAGAGATATTAGACTTAGTATTTAATCAAGCGTTTCCCCGTTAAAAGTTAGACATAAAAGAAAATAAATTTGTTTATGGCATTCTATTGCGCGCGGAGTCCGTAACAATCATCGCCCCTCTAACAGGACATTACAAAATGAATAAAACCAATTTTGAAAAAACTTAGTTACAGCTTACTATCCAAGCTCTAAAGATGAGATCCAAAAATCTCGATTAAAAGTACTGCGCTACTAATTAATGTGTCGTAAGTAACACTTGCACGAGGACGCGCTGGAAACGATGCAATTGCATGTCCAACAAAATAAAACTATCATTGAGAGAAGAAGGGATGACTTTCCAGAATATCCTCGACTTAGATTCACCTGGATTTCCGCACCAAGTCGCCAACGTGACAGCAATGGCCAATCTTTATCTTGTAGAGCATCAGCAGGGTACTGTTGGTAGACGATGGCTAAACAACTTTGTTAATCGCTGGTCAGAACTCCAGGTGAATTTTAGATGAAAGTACGACTACAAGAGAGAGCCTTGTACAAGAAACCTAAGCTTATTCAAGATTGGTTCCGTCTAGTAAAAAATACTATAATCAAGGATGGTATTCGGGATGAGAACACCTGTACCTATAACTATGATAAGACATACTTTATAATGTGCCATATATTAACGAGATCAGTTTTAAAAAGCGCTATGTGCCATTGGTGAAATAAAACACTTCAAGACAATTGAGATGGACTACTGCGATATCTGCTTTGCCAATAAAAGATTGGCCATTGCTGTCACGTTGGCGACTTGGTGCGGAAATCCAGGTGAGTCTAAGTCGAGGATATTCTGGAAAGTCATCCTTTCTTCCCTCAATGATAATTTTATTTTATTGACATGCAATTGCATCGTTTTCAGCGCGTCCTCGTGCAAGTGTTACTTACGACACATTATTTAGTAGCGCAGTACTTTTAATCGAGATTTTTGGGTCTCATTTTAGAGCTTGGATCGTAAGCTGTAACTAAGTCTTTTCAAAATTGGTTTTAATCATTTTGTGATGTACTGAGACAAGAAACTGTGATAATTTCAAAAGCTCGTGGGAAAACTGGGTCACTCACTTGTAAGGTTTACTCGATTATCAAATGCATCAGCGGGTTTCATTTAGTAACACTCAAGTGGAGAGAAGAGGATCAATCTACTTGGGCCACACGTCCAGAGATATGTGAGGACACATGTAGACACTTAAATGATACGAGGGAGGTGCGCATATCCATCTATTAGTCTCCTAGTGTCTTATAGTCCGGGTATTCTTCCTCTTTTCATGGGTGAGAGACGGAAGAAAGACAGTTTTAATGTGATACATACATAACCGCCGATATAGGAGCTGATTAATGTCAGAAACTCATGAGAATGTCTTTTTGGTAAATATCGAGAGCACCTAGACTCAATTACTGATGAATGATACAAAACATCTAATTTATATTTAAAAATCTCTGGTCTTTTCAAGGCATCCCTCTCGAGGTTTTTATTTTCTCAAAAAGAAAATAAAAATGATATCTCTGTTTCAAGAAAAGAGTGACATGTTTTTCAATATCTTCTTCCGATGAAAGAAACAAGAATACTCACTAGTATGTGTAGTTTTTTACAGCATCTTTTCCTATCCGCTCTACTTCCCATTGGATCCTGGACTCGAATGGTTATGGTGTAAAGTATTTCGTACGAACCCAAAGGTTTGGCTTGAAGTTGCTGCTAGCATGTTTTACTAATACGTTCCTCGTTCCTTATATGTTTAAGGGGTAAGCTAAATCTTGCAACGGACCAGCGTTAATTTAGATACGGAATATATAACATATATAGCCTGTGCGTTTGTCGTTTGTCCTATTTTAGTTTAGGGTCGCATACATAAGCGAAGCTAGAGGCATGCGCCACAGCTTATTCTTAATGAACTGTTATACACGTTTTGTGAATGTTAAACATTAAATCGAAGGGTTGAACTAATCATACTACTCCTATCAAATAACTATTTTCTGATTGGCTGATTATATATTAGCTTATCCAGTGTTGCCAGGGACAACAAGCAACGGACTCCGAACTGGACAGCCTTTAAAGTTAAGCATTCAGAGATGGTTATTGACGAACAAATCTGTAGTGAAATCATTTTGGCTGCCAAATTATTTGAAGTTCTGGCGCTTACTAAAAGACACTAAAATTATGAACTTTGAGAAAAAGCTGCTTACATACTATACTGTATAATAAGTTGATACTAAGCAAGTTCCTAACGCGCTTCGTAGGCAAGATGACACTTTACTCTTGATTGCGATATCTTAGATGCGCGACAAATTGGAGAAGTAGATGGATAAATTTTCTATTTCCATTCAAAAATTTACTTGTGACATATCACAACTTAGGTATTAATACAAAGAAGTGCCTATTTGAATTGGAAACTCAAATTGCTCAAAGTAGGCCATTAATGGAATAGATTTTTGGGACGATATCTTTTACCCTTTACTTCCCTTTTTACCGCTGGTATAGGGGCAGAGATTTGCTGGCTTAAGCGGCTGTCTCCTTTTCGATATCAGACAGTGACAATGAAGAAAGAAAGAGCTTAAAGGGCGCAAAATGGATATCACTCTGATTGAGGATTGAGTGGAGTGCCAAAACAGAAATAAAAAAAAACAGAGCTACCAAGGGCTCTGGAAAGCCAATGGATGAGCTGAGTATGAATTATTCCAAAATCCTTCATCAATTTTAAGAGACTATACTATTCAGGGTTTTTTTTTGTCAGATAATACGATTAAAAAAGAGCATAATTTCAAGCTAGGTAAGTTATTTATGGCTAGGTTAAATGCAAACTACGTCTGAAGGTCTCAACTGAAAACTTACTCGATTGTGTCTAATCAATACGTTGATTTAATGGTTAAGGATAAGACAAAGAAACACGTGGAACGTGAATCTATGATATCTGTAAATCCAAACAACCGCTGAAATCTCTACTTTCATCCATGAAGGTAACAAGAGATCCCGTGATATTTGTGTAAGTCATGTTTTAATGGCCTGTAATATCTACTGCTATGGCATATTAACATGTCGGTGCTATGTTTAATCCAACGCTATGTGTATTTTGAATGTAAACACAGCGTTCTACAAGGATGGTTTGTAGCGAGCCAATAAAATAATAGAATTTCGATGGGGGTATTGTAATTGGTATTTAGGGGTAGCTCAACCCAAGAATATATGTTACGAGAGAACACTACACTCTATTAAACTACTCGAGAGCCTTTATTAAAGAAAAAAGATAATTTAATGTGTATGCAGCCCTAAGGCTATGACATAGTCACAGTGTTTATTTACATATTAAATGATTCAGCTTTTCACTAGGTACACTGCTGATGAGCCAATAAATATCTGCAGCATATGAAAACAACCACAGACGCATAGCAGAAGCTAATAATCATTCTAGATCCATGAAGATTCTCGAAGTTAGATACGATCTGACAGTTATCAACGAAGTTAGGAGAATTCCTTTAAATATTCAATGTTAAAGCTAGCTGTAAATTTTCTCACCATAAATAAATGTGAACTACAGTTAATTGAACATTTACTCAAGGGCCGATGGCTAAACCGCAACAGGGAGAAAGACTAGACTAAAGCATAGATATGTTTGAGGACGAAGACGATGGAATGATAGATATTGGCAAAGTTTGAAAATAACGATCACATGCCAATCTGTAAATGTGTTTAAATCACATGATTTTTAAAAGAGCCTTATATAAAAATTAATAGGGATCTAGCGGTTCTCTAGAAAAATATGTAGTATCTTACCGACACTCATAGTCCTTCACATCGCACACTAAGGTTTTTTGTTTTATCATTTTCCCTTTCCCTTAATAAGATCATGCAGTATATAGTTGTGTGCCATCGAAATTTCGGTTGATTTTATTTTCCTCCATAACTGACAAGTTATTCTGGTGACGAAGCTTTACAATTTATTTTGAGTGATGCTTTGCTAAATTAGCCTGTGATTCTCAAAATAAATCTCTAACCAACCCCCCCCCCCCGCCATACTTCCTAGTCCCTGCTCAACCCCACCTAAATTTTCATCAAAGAATATCTAAATGCACACGATAGACTAGCCAGTTAAACTCAAACAGTCTCAAAATAAGACCTTTAAAAACAGAATAGAAGCAATGTCAACCGCCATTATTAATACTGACGAAGAAGATCAACTAGAACCGACACTTCAATCAATTCTAGATCAAAAGACACTTCGATGGATATTTGTAGGTGGGAAAGGAGGAGTAGGGAAGACCACTACATCATGTTCTCTTGCTATTCAACTAGCCCGAGTGCGTAAATCTGTTTTACTGATCTCAACGGATCCTGCACATAATCTATCGGATGCATTTTCACAGAAGTTTGGAAAAGAAGCACGACTAGTCAATGGATTCACAAATTTAAGCGCTATGGAAATTGATCCTAGTGGAAGTATGCAGGAGCTTATGGGGCAGGCTGAGGAGGCAGGAGGAGGGGATACGGCAGGTATGGGAGGAATGATGCAAGATATTGCTTTCGCGGTACGCAGTGAATTGATGTGTTAAAAAAATAATCAAGAAAAAAAAAATATGTTCTATTCGAAAGAGACTTTGGTCTAACTATTATAGTTTATAGATCCCTGGGATTGATGAAGCCATGTCTTTCGCTGAGGTACTCAAACAGGTCAAATCGTTATCCTATGAAACGATTGTTTTCGATACCGCTCCTACTGGTCATACTCTTCGTTTTCTTCAATTCCCAACGGTTTTAGAGAAAGCGTTGACCAAAGTATCACAACTTTCATCTCAGTTTGGACCTATGCTAAATGGGATCCTGGGTGCAAATGGAACTCTTCCGAACGGCGCAAATTTAGGAGAAATGATGGAAAAACTCGAAGGTTTACGGGATACTATTAGTGAAGTGAATACACAATTCAAAGATGAGAATCTTACTACTTTTGTCTGTGTTTGTATCCCAGAATTCCTCTCGTTATATGAGACAGAGCGAATGATTCAGGAATTAACTAGCTACCATATCGATACGCACTGTATTGTGGTCAACCAATTATTGTTTCCAAAAGCAGAAAGTCAATGCGAGCAGTGTAATGCACGAAGAAAGATGCAGAAAAAATATCTCGATCAGATTGAAGAGCTATATGATGACTTCAATGTTGTCAAAATGCCTCTGTTAGTGGAAGAAGTCAGAGGAAAGGAGAGATTGGAAAAGTTTAGTGAAATGTTAATTCATCCTTGTATACCTCCTACCGGGGGCTTGTAGTATTACAAACTGTAATAAATTTTATTTCAAAACCAACTAAGTACAATCTTCAATACTTGGACCTCATTGGGGAAACCTGTGAAGTGAACTTGGATTCATTTTAGCAATTGTTCTTAACACGGAATTTTTAGAAATTAGGCTTAATTTAACTATTAGGTCTGAAAACTATGCTCTGTCTATGAGAATAATCCGCCAGATCAGGTTGCATATCTATCTTTATCTACTATTTGAAAAAAAAATTAATTAATTAATTAAATAATTATACTATTACATCGAACTCGTCTTCACTAATGCCACTTTTATCACACATACTCCTGAAGATACCACCCTTATTCCATAAAGCCCTTGGTGCATCCAGCTCTATGATATTGCCACGTTCTAAAACACAAATGCGGTCAAAATTGATGATAGTCTTCAAACGATGAGCTATACATAATAAAGTTTTCCCCTTGAATGCGGTTAGCATAGTTTTTTGAATCTTTTCATCTGTCTCCATATCGACACTACTAGTAGCTTCATCACAGATAATGATCTGAGATTTACGAACCAGAGCTCGGGCTAGAGCTATAAGCTGTCGCTGACCAAGCGAAAAGTTGGATCCTTCATCATCCACCACACTATCGAGATGTATTACTATTCGATCATTGTTTTCAGAATTAAGTTGAGCAGTGGGTTGTACTAGTCCAGATTGATGAAGGGCTGACCAGAGTTCCATATCTGTAAACTCAGAGAAGGGATCAAGGTTTGATCGGATAGTGCCTTTGAAGAGAGATGGGTCTTGGGGGATGATAGCAAGCCGGGAACGAAGATCATGGAGGCCAATAGTTGAGATATCGATATTGTCTATAATTATGCTGCCGGCTGAGAGCTCTACCAAACGGAAGAGGGTCATCATAATACTTGACTTTCCAGCACCTGTACGACCAACGACAGCCAATCGCTCGCCACTTTTTACGTGTAGGCTAAGGCCATTTAATACAAAAGGTAGATTGGTACGATACCGCATGAAAACATTTTTAAACATTATTTCGCCAGATTCAGGCCAATTCTTCTGAATTTCAATAGTATGCAGAGGTGCCTCTTCCTCAAGAGATAGGCCATAATAATGTAGTCGTTCCATCGCATTCATGCCACTTTCAACTTCTGCCAGTTGTCGAATTAAGTACTGCATCATTTGAACAATAGAAAGAATATAACTCAATACAAGGCCAACAATTGAAGGCCTAACATCAAAACGCGACGTAATGGCCAGGATTCCTGTTACAAACACCAAAAGAATAGCAATTATATCAATTCGAATAGATGACCAGCGTTGATTGGCAAAAGTTAAGAAGTACGCGCCATTCATATTATCAAGTGTCGCCTGAATTTTGCTGATAAAAAGTTCTTGAACACCATACGCACGTATACAAGCCGTTCCAGAAAGCCCTTCACTAAATTTGGCAAAGACATGAGAACGAAGAATTGACTCTATCCGCTTGAGTTGTCTGCCTGATTTTCGATAGTAGCCCGAGGAGTATATAAAGAAAATTGATAGGGGAACTAAAGCTAAGATAAAAAAGGGGAAGTATGCAATTATAAGGCAGAAAACCGTTAGGATCATGACTAGAGTCATACAGAACACCCTAATAGCTTCCGAAAGTTCGTTATCCATAATATCAACATCCCGAGAAAAGCGATTCGTGATACGTCCTAGAGGCGTTGTATCAAAGAAAGACATTGGAGCCCTAAGAACTCGAGTGATAGCACGATTCATGATTCTCTTACTAGATATTGTACCAATTAACGTTACGACTAGAGAGAATGCAAAGGTAAGTAGAGCCTGTGAGACACCAAGCACCACATAAATCGCTATATATAAGCGCCTTGAATAGCCAAAATCTAATATAAAAGTCAGTGATCTTAGAAGTTCTTCTATAACAGGAAAACTCACAATTAGCACTCCACCAAGCTACCCACAAACTTGTGATAATATTAGCACATTGTGATGCTATCAAGAAAATGAACGCAAATAATGCGTTAGTAATGCTTCCTGAAGCACGAACATAGTCTAGATATATTTTCCAAGGAACGCTCCCTATGGCTCTCTCTTCAATTTGCATGAGCGTGCTTTCTTTTAACTTAGAATCTAACGTCATCTCAACTCCATCTTGGCTTTGGTGATTATGTGGACTTGGATTCTGTTTTTCAGTAACAGTACTATCTAATAGTTTCTGAAAGTCAACATTATCTTTCATGAGATTTTCATATGTACCAACAGCTTGGATACGCCCCTCTTTCATGAAAACGATTCGATCACATCTATTCAAAACCCAAAGTTGGTGAGTTGCAAGTATTCGAGATTTATTTTTCATGAGTTTTAATATTGCCTGGTCAAATATTTGTCGTCCAACATGTGCATCAACAGCGGATAGTGGATCATCCATAAGGATAAGGTTGGCATCAAAATAAATAGCTCGAGCTATATTAATCCTCTGTTTTTGGCCACCTGAAATTGTAACTCCTCGCTCTCCAATTTCAGTCATATCGCCTAGAGGAAAAATCTCCAAATCAGGCTTCAAGTTACAAGCTTCAATAACTTGATTATACCTAACTTACGTTAGTAGGGATAAATTATGAATAGTCTGAAGGGGTTAGTTGCCATTCTTTTTGCATCTCTCTTCCGAAAAGAATATTTTCCCTAACTGTTGTATTTTGAATCCAGGCAGACTGTGAGCAGAAAGCTCTGCTAGCGCCAAATTTTAACTCTCCTTTCGTTTTCCGCATATCACCAGCGATAGCTGCTAGTAATGAGCTCTTTCCACAGCCTACTCCTCCAATTACAGCTACTAGTTCATTTCGTTTTATCGACATGTTAATTTTCTGTAGTTGAAATGGATTTTTTTCATTAACAATAACCCTCTTATTAAGTGGTCCAGATTCAGAGGTGGCGTGTGTTTTGTTTTTAGCTTGAAGAACACTGCTTTTTATATTCGTAATTTTTGTTTTCAAGCCTGTATTTGGTTTTAGGGATTTTTCTGAATAATTTTGTCCTGTCGGAGTTCGTTCCCATGTGAAGTCCGCATCTCTCATTTCTACAGCCATGTCTGCTCCCAAATCTACCTGAAGTGAATTTTTCAAATCCTCATTTAAAAGGAATTCTTGGATTCGAGATATAGAGGACCAGGCATCTGCAGTTTGACTAATGACTAGCGGAAGCAGATTCAGTGGTATTCTCAGAGAGTTAAATAATGCAAGTGATGAGAATACAATTGCAGGCTCAAGGGGATGGTTTGTAAGAGAATAAGTTACAAATGTGAGCATCGAAGAGAATATTGGTAGTGAAACAGAGATTGTATTCATAGCATTTCTGATAGCTAACAAAATCTGAATAGCATGGATTTCTCTTTCTCTAATCTGCTTGAGTTTAATAAGGAAAGCACTTTCCCACCCAAATAACTTGACGAATCTTATAGCTTGCATAATCTCTTGAGTAAGACTGATCCGGTGATCTGTTATATTACTGATGTTCTTACGGCGAGAAAATAGCCTTTTTGTAACTTCTGTCATTACTAGGATACCTAAGACTAGAAGTCCAAAACCAGCTAACGCACTGTAGGTCATGTTGATGGTGAGCAAAGCTAAAGTGTAAATGCAAGCAATAGGCGATGTCCAAACCAAATGGAAAAGTGCCGATGCCTGATCTACTCGATGTGAGTCAACAGACATCAAATTCATTACTCTTCCATTGCTCCATCCAATTCCATCGCTTGTTAAGCTATTCTTGAGCTCAAATCCTGGGCTTTTTTGCTTCGAATACGTCTTGGAATCTTTGGAGAAATTTTTCAGATTGCTTGATTCAATAATACTTTCATCACCAGCTTTTGCTTTGCTAGATATCTTCATCGCTTTCATAAAGATAAGTGAGATTAGTGATGCTCTTGCTGCCCCTCCAACGACCATACCTCGATAGACGGACTGATTGATTTGAAGACTTTGAACCATTTGCAAAAGAGTAAGTCCAAAAACGAGACCTAACCCAATGCCGATAGAGGGTGGGGGTGGTCCTCCATTTTTAGCATTATAGGCAAGCTGGGCAAATCTAATTAAGTATCTAAGCAAGAATGGACATGTAGCCTGAATTATGCTAGCTGAGAGCTGACAGAAGCCACCAATCCAGAATTGCCTTTTAAAGGTCTCATACAGTGCGAACACAAGAGGGTTTCTGCTTCCACGAGAAATTTGTTTCTCAAAATTCGCCTGGAGCTTCGATGTTGTAGTTTCTGTCTCCCATAGAGGGTTAACGGTCCAGATGTCATTTTCATGAAGCTGCCGCTTGTAGCCTGTCTACACCAATTAGTGTGTTTCAAAGTCACAAAACATAATTTAACGCTTACAGCCATCAATGGGGTCATCCAATGAAAGTAGAGACGGCTTATTAGTCCAGCATTGTATTCTTTTGTCACTGATCTTTCCTTTGGCACAGATGGTATAGCCCCCCGTCTAATAGGATTTAGTTTTTCAAGCCACGATTTTTCATCCGGAAGTAGCTCTGGGTCATCAGATTCAAATTTGCACGTAAGATCGTAGTCTACACTACTTGCCTTACTTCTCTCCTTTCCCGACTTCTTGATTCTTTTGAGGTAATCATTGATAGTCATGGTATCTCTAAAACCTATCTCCTTCCAATATTTTTAAGAGGCACAATTTTTCATACAGATGATATTGAGTTTTTTTCACGGTTAAGCCTGAGTGACAGATTGAATCTCAACAGTGATAGCGACAAGTGAGATCATAATGACAAAATAGGGGAGGGTGGTGAATAGTTTTTCCTGCTTATCCGAAAAAATGGATTGCAGAGTGAATTTATGTCAGTAAAATTACATCGAACGATCGTTTCTTATTCAGAAATGCTTTTAACAGAACAAGAGAACCCATCATTCAACTTACTTCGGGCCGCTCCAAGGATAACTCCGAAGATCACTTTATAAGACAGCGCCCTCAAGCCGAGAATGAAGATAATTGATAAGTCACTTTTCTTCCGAATGAAGGATAAAAATAAGTAGCCCGCATTTTCATTATTGGTTAGAGTAGGGCGGTTTGAGAAAATTAATCAAATAGGTATTTTGGGCGTTAAGATGAGGCTTCAATCCCGTGCCACATAGCCCATGTCCTGCATGATATTCTACTCTATTAGATGAGCGGGAGAGATGAAAGTATGTTTGTGTATTTTAGAACTCGTTTTCTCCGCAGAGAAAGGGATTATTATTTCTATGATGTTGTAGTCTAGAAGACTAAATATTAAAAAAGAATGACTCATAGATTTAGTAAACAACGATAACACGATAATTTACTCCAAAATCTGTAGGATATGAGCCGCAGTATTGTAGAGAATGGAAAAGAAATATCGATTGAGTTAGTGATGAGTATTTTGGAAAATTCAATATTTCAATACTAACCATAAAGTGTATCTTGTATCTGCAATGTGAGAAATAAATGAAATAAGATAAGATTTTTTGAAAACTAAAGCCTGAATCTTTATGTATGCCTCCCATAGAATCATCTACTTTGATTATCTGCTATCGATTCCTTTACTTATGTGGCTGAGGCCATCACAAGCCTCTCAACATATTCATTTCTAGGAGAAATGGAGTGAGGGATAATGAATAGATTTATCCACTGAAAACCCTATTCTTTGGCATGTAAAAAGTTTTCTGGAAAGTTTACTGACACTGAGGAAATAAAACGTCAGACAGGACAGTCACCTAGGTTCAGCTCATAAGCGTGATAAACTTTATCAATTTTAAAGAGCTCTAGTGGTGCTTTTATCGGACGCCGTCGATCAAGTAAGTGAGGTGTTATCAATATATACTGATGTGGTATATAAATGCTTAAGAAGAGAGGCACACCTTAAGCATAGCATTTTAGATGTCTTGACCGTTAAAAACACCAGATATTTTCACGCAGTAATGCAAGAATAACTTTAAGTGTAGCACACACTTTGATCATGGAAGTAATTTTTTCTTTCTGTCCAAGCTATTATCTCCTCTTGATTGTATAGGTCGCCGCATATTCGATAGTTTCAGGCCCTACCTTAGATTTTTGCCATTAAATCGTTCTAGTCCCAAATACAAGCCCCCCTTCCTTTGCTAAGGATACGCAGATCAGTTTCTCTCACGTATAGTTAGTATGTATTGAAGGTTTCTTGCAATAGCATCTGTCTTTTCTCCGAGGATTTAAACTGTGGGCGCTTTTAAGTCAAGCGTTGGGGATTTTTGTCCAATGGCTTTTTCATTTTGAAACACGTGCAACTTACAAAATGGTGTTTTTGCCTTGCAAACAACTACATTTCTAATTCAAATGCAGAATAAAAGGCCAGTTACACAGCATTTGGTGGAGCTGTAGGACCGTGATGCTGTTCAACGTGATGTCGGGTGTCGATGAGGCTGTTGATGCTGTATTTGTAACATTGTTGTCACTCAACATACAACGCGTCAGCCAATCAAAATAGATGATTTTGCAAATGTACCTGAATTAAACAGTTGTCGCCCTATTTTATCATAAATTTAGGGAAATGTTATTTGCCCTTCCCCCCCCACTTTGCACAATTCTGGGACACCTTGATCTTTAATTGGTCTTTAAAATTTTCGGGCCAATCAATACTCTACAATCCTTATTATTTGTCTACTTCTACTACTAATCTCTACTAACTACTTTCATAAAATCCACTCACATTACATAACTTATTTACCACCCCTACCCCATATTTCATAAATGAGATGTTCATTTCTTTGCCAGGATGAACTGATTTAGTAAATATCTAATTCGATCAGACTCAATCAGAGGGCATTTAATTTTCTTGAGGTGGGCAAATAAAATTTCCCTATATAAGGTCATGAATGTTTGGGCATACTAAGAGAGAGTGATTTACATTGGAAATTATGTTATGTAGTATGAACTCAATTTGTTCCATCTATTACAGTTGGAAATCCCCTCTGTCATTTATATGTCCACAACACTCTTGAGACTCCAATTATTCTTGACCGTTGCATCTATAAAACGTTGAATCATCCATCCATTGTCACTTTACTACACCAGTACTCCCTGTTTCGCCTATTGCTTGCATTTAAACTTTAGCTTTGCTCACCATCAACATGACCTACAGTGCGTTAGCTGACATCTTGTCACGACTTTCGATTTGTCCCGAGGCACGGATCAAAGGCGGAGATAAGGGGAGGCTAGGAAGGACAGAGGGTCACCTTAGGTATGCTC
>PEDP01000874.1:0-16369 GCA_002918395.1 Erysiphe pulchra | reverse complement strand
AAACTTAGCATTCCGTATATAGATAGGACCATAGAAAAAATATAACTTATTTTAGGCATTGCTTTCGTGCTTGACCGACAAGACCTTTGCCCTCTCACACCCCATTTAGCCATAAAATTCGACAATTTGTGGATGTACGGATACTGGATGCAATTTCGATGCCTAATCTTTTTGACGCATTTTATCATATTTCTGGGGGCCAGTCCCCTTAATCCAATGCTATCAGGGCCCTTGATTCTCAAGTCAGGCGTCACAAAGGGCGGCTTCTTGCTCAGAATTCCCACATCATCAACACTGACATGCTTAGTACTAGAATAGAACCATCAGGATTTGAATGTATTCACATAAATGAAGGACTATTACAGCTTAGAAACTGACTTGGTTAACACAGATATCTGCTCTTTCCTCACAGCAAGATGATGGGGCTCCTTTAGATCTAGATGTTCAATTCTAAATTTAGTGATAATATAATATAAAATGTTAAAGATATACCTGATCCAAATACTAGTATTTTCTTTATTCTAGATCTAAACTCTCAAGCCATCTAGTGTCTCTTGTTTTTGATTTCAACTAAAAGGGGACTGATTCCTTAAAATTCCAGATCTCAGAACGATTGTAATCTTTTTTGAGTCATTTGAATAAATATAACTTCTTCGTCAAGTTTTCCATTACTAAAATTGAAGTTGCCATGAGACATCGAAAACGATTATTGCTTTTCCACAGTCATGGAAAAAAGCTATAGCTAAGTAAACAGACAAGGTTCTCACATGGGTAAAGAAATAGAGTAAGAGCTAGACCAAAAGAAAGCTTAGCGCTTAGCATGGGTACCCTGATGATACGACATTTAAAAAAAAGTATACGACATTTATGAATTCCCTATTTTAAGTGCTCGCAAGCTATCCTATGCCAGCCGATAAAATTAGCGCCATGCGCCACATCATAACTTGCCGAATTATTATGCAATATCATAATGTTTTGAATTGAGCTTTGCATTAAAATGTTACATCCCTCCCTCAATGTGCACATGAAATCAAAGACATGAATTTTCGACAACGTGAGTTTAGTCACTGATGAGTTAAACTTTTCGTCATGGACCTGCACACATTTTTTCATCACAAGGTTGAATAGATCTTTACAAAAGAAACCTTTAAGACACCGTAAACTTGAAACTAAATATGTTGAGCAGGGGCTTACAATATCTATTTATTTAATCAATCTTGTTAGCTCCCATGACACTACGGATGTTCAAAAGAGACCTTTATTGCCTGTTCGTCTCACACGTAGCTGTCATTGTAACTGTTATTGTCACCGTGATTATTGCTGTCACTGTCGCTAATACTTTCAATGACATATAATTTCCTTGATCTAAATTGAATGAGAGGCTAATGCTATTCACTGATTGAGAATTGTTTACTAGATTCATGATTCTCTTGGTCCATGTAAGGTCTAACCTTTGAAACCGAGTAGCAGGTGGAGGAGGCCATTTGGAAAGCAATATTGATACGTATGAAGAATTATTTTTTAAAATTAAGAAGATAAATAAATCGAGACTGAGTAGTTAAATCTGCTAAAGCCTTTAACTACACTATTTTTCAAGTAGTTTTGTTTACTGTTTTGTTTACTCAAACGCTGCTGTAGTAACAAATTATATCTGTAAGCCTGAGTGTCTATCATACGTCTGAAAAAATACTGCATAAATATCAGGTAGGTTCTGTTATGTTGTGGCGTATTACGCTAATGCTGTTAGCCAACATGGGTAGGCCTACGAAGACTAGACCCTGGACTAGAGCACTCCTTATTGATGGTACTTCGGAATAACAACTCCTTCAATTAGGGACAACCGCTAAAACATGCCTGCCGTTAAGAAAGCATAGACACAAGTCTACATATACCGCCACACATACCATTTAAATCTACTCTGCCTCTGCTACTACTGTCTCTGCCATCGCTATTGTCTCTCGTGATCGACTAGGAAAGATGCGGGAATCGTATCCGAGCCCTCTAAATATGCTGCATGTCCTTGGTCTCCTGCTAGACTGATCACCCGAGGCTAAAGCTACATACTCAAAGGCAGAAAGTTCACTATGGGTATTTTTTAGTTCGGCTTGCTGGCCTATTCCATGCACTCCGACTGTTATCTCTATACAGAGCTCCTACTGGCCGCTCTCTTGGTCTCAACAATCCTGGATCTTGTAAACTAAATAACGATCCCGAAGAACTACTACCATTCCCTAGCAGCGCCAGATTCTGCATATCAAGTCATGCTGAAGCTTGGTGATGTAGCACCTGAGTTGATACAGGCTGGATTGCAAATTCGGGTAGCGAAGTTTCGTTAAGATTCTCCACATTTTTTTTCGACATAAGCTCTTATAAAGTTTGAGATATACCATTGACAACAAAATTCATCACTATTTAATGATATCCGCGATCGAAGACAATTATAGATACCTTATTTGCAAGGAATGCCCCAAACCCGCTCAAAAACTCCAGTACACAGCTCCAGCTGCCTCATCGTTTTTTTCTGGCTGTGCTCTATTTAAAGCACGAATAAGGCGACCATGCCCAAAGCTTTATATGATATACAACAAAAAATATTGTGGTATAATTCCTGGCGAAAAGCACAACTTATCTTCTACCTTTGTTTTTCAGTTTTGGTCATTATTTCTCTCTTATCTGCTACAAAAGCATCTTTTGGTTTCTGAAAGACAGTGAATATATTGCTAAACTCCTAGGTATTTCTTTTTTTTTTTTGCACTAACCTTTTCTTCTGTTGATGTGGTAAGATGTCTATGATGACAATGAAGATTGGTCCATGATGCTGCAAAAAGCTCTTTCTGTGATATCTATTTTCTTTCGACCTAAGCTACAAAGGCGATCGGTGAGTTTGGTCAAAGTTCCATCCATGTTTCATGAAAACTCTCAGGTATCTCCTACTGAATTACTAATTTTCAATTTTCCTCCCACTCATCCAATTTTTCTTTCGTCTCAAAGGAGCTACAGTACTTTGCCATAGTGTTTTTCCAGATAAACAAATTGCATACTAAATTCTTATAGTTAGGAAATTTGGTTGATTTGCATGCATCAAGGCTCTTACGTTGTCTGTCAATATCACTACAACTGATATATCAACAAATAATTGTTTGAGTGCATAAAAGGCCCAGAAATCATCCTCCGCCAACTAAATAATAAAAAGCAGTAAACATCTGGCATGCTGCAAAAAATCCAGCAGCATGAGCAACAGCAAACGGAACTTGTTAGTTTTGTAGGTGGAGTCCATGACCAATACAGTATGATAAAAGTTTACTAGACCGATTGCGTCTGGAAACGTGGGGAAGAAGATAGCTTAGACAATTTTTGCTATCAGTCTTAATTTTACGAAGAACCTCCTCTCCAGTAAGAGAATCAACCAACGCTTGGATCAGAGTTCGCTCCGCTAGAATTTCTTGCTGTTGCTGTGACTTAAAGTTGAAAATACTTTGAGCAACTAAATGAATTTTCTGCACGTCTCGGCTTAAAGCTGTTTGAATATGCCCAGGTGGTATAGTTACAAAATTTTCTCCTTCCGTATCATGTAGATCATGAAGAGTAACGGATTCAGTATCGACTTGAATTAAGTGGTCGTCAATGAAAGTTTCAGGTTTATTAAGAACTGCATCTTTGTGCCTGAGAGATGAGCTAGGGAAGTCATATTAATGGGAGTGTTTTTAACGTGCATACTTTCAAGTTGAAAATTCTAACATCTAAATTTATCCGCTAAAGTAAAAAAAGTTTTCAATCTGTTCAAGAAGGTTTAATTTCTTTGGGGACCTAGGCTGAAACCTCTAGAAATATGCTACTTCAATACCTGCTTGCTGTCAGTATTAAGGATTACTCAAGCAACTAGCCTCTCTATCTTACAATTATATGCCTTCGTTATTTGGTTAAAAATAATGAGACTTGGTAAATGATAAGTATTTATTCGCTATGAGACTATAAATATTATATGAGTATAAAAAAATGATTCGTAGGTCACAAGCACTGAAATTCAAGTCATTCCTGTTGGCTAGGCAACTAATTGAACATGGGTATAGGGCTAGGACAGAACGAGTCCAAAAAAAGGCCTAGTTTTAAGCATAGGTACCCACGCTGACGATACGACAGTTGGAAAAAAAAGCTTACGACATTTATAAATTCCCCGTAATTATAGATAAACGCGCTAAAATTTTATGCATGGTGTGAATAGAAGAAAGTTTTTGAACTAATCGTGCACTCAGAATAGCAATTTAGCACGAAAATAGCCCTGTAAAAATCTGCATTTCCCTGTCTAGCGCGAGGTCTAATCTTCCTTGTCTTTGAAAAGAAAATTGTAGGGTAAGAATTATACTTTTTTGGACCTGTTTTACGGACGGCGAGATATAGATAGTATGGGTATGTAAATTCCCCCCCCCCCCCCCCAGCCATGTAGTATATACTCCACAATTTTTGTGTATATATGTATATATATATACATGCCACCCCGACCATATAATGTATTTTGCTGTGCCTTACAGTATCACAGCAATGCTGCTTGTTGGAATTGAGACTCTAGCTTGCTGCGAGCCCTAGTAGGCTTCAAGGGAGGGAGGGAGAGAGTAAGAAAGTAAGGTAATGATGGGGGTGAGAATTTAATAGCTCCCTTTGTCTATTTCTTTAAAAGCTTCTTCTATTCAATTAGAGTCAGTCCTCCAGGAGATCCGGAGGTATAACTTTATGAAATCACTTGCTTGCTTCTCATATCCTTCCTTCAAATTGATCCAAGTCTTACTTCTTGAGCTGCAATACTTGAATTCAGACTGTCCTGGGAATTCGTATGCGGTTGGGGGGTTCTTGAAGGAAGAAAAATTCATTAAGAATAGAGATTTATTTTCTCAGTACTTCGTTATGTATATACTAGAATAAATTATTCTTCGATTCCTCTATTCTGTGCTTCTTCTCTTCTAACCATACAAGTTTAAGGTATTAATATCTGAAGGATACAAGCAAATCACATATATCATCATCATCATATATCTCTATTGTCACACGGCAAATTTATATCAAAGGCCAGAACAACAAAGATAATTATACGAAAGGAATTTGTAAATGGGATTCTCACATAGTTTGAGCATGTTGTCACTTAATGATTCTTTCTATGGGTGGGATGTAGAGATCATGGTAGTTGTACGTAAACGATATTTCCAGACACTCCTTCTCAAGATTGCACAACTGGAAAGTTCCAACAGATTATTTTTCTTTCAAAAAAAATTGAAAGACATTTTGTGTAATCTTTTTTTCTTTCTCATTATATGCTCAATGTGAGCCAAGAAGTAAAGAACACAGAATACTTTGAGTTTATGTCTCTAACTAGCCTGTGTTAGATATACCATATCAAATGTCTAACAAGACATAAAATTCCTGTATAACTCGGAGCCTGAAACAGACTAATATACCAGAAATGTAGAATAAACTTACCAAGTCCTAGTAGTACAATCACCGCAGTAATCTTAAATGTTGTGGATTTTATAGGTCAATCCATAAATACACTACCAGTCATATTTCACGTATTGACGTTCACCACATGCAAAGAGTTCCTCAAAGTATCTTAATCACCTTGGGTTATTTTTTCATTAAGTAATCTTATTATTTTTTTACTCATTTATCGTTATCGCCATCAAAATTCCAGCGGTTATTATCGGGCTGCTACTACAGCACAGTGTATTTATAGCAGCAAACCATCTAACCTATGTAATTTCTAGCATCGCTTACGGATATTTTAATATCATGATCTGTGTTTTCACCTACGGGTTTATAGCGCCCCCAACAACCATTTATACAGTTCCTAAATTCGCATAATAACATAGGCATTTAAAAGAGACAAGAGAAATCGTGATGGATCGTCAAAAATATAAGTTTAAGAAAAACACCAGTCATAATTAGCGACATTAATGAATTGAGATCAATTTTTTCCTAGCCCTCAAATAACGCGGTACAGTCCCCCAAAAATATTTAACAGCATAACTTAAGATAAGTGAAAAGCCCCCTGTCCTTCCCTAATCGCAGTGGTCATGCGCTCTCGCATTACCTCTAGATTAGTATAGTCAGGTAGCTTTAGATAGTTAACACAAGTCATGACACTAGGTAAGTAGTCATCAGAAGTGTATGGTGGCTCGCTTGGTTTACGGACGACTGTAAATATTGGCGTCAGAGATTTAAATCCTAAACCCCTTTGTTAGTGCTTTTAATCTGAAGAACAAATTAAAAAAGAATTACATACCTCCAATAGGTAACTTAGGGCTACCAGTGGTAAATTGCAAGAATTCGCGACGTGCAGTGTGATCAAGTTCACTCATAGTTTGTAGCAAATTCTTTATGCTCTTGCTGTCCATGTTAAATCCATGGTCAGCTTTAATGGAGTCCATTAATGCTAGATTAAAAAGTCAATAATAAGTCTTAGATAGGATAAACGTAACTTACTTTCAAGAGACCAATCTTCTTCAACTCTCCCGAAAAGCATAACAAGCTCATCAGGTGTAAAAGCGCTCAAAGCTGAGTATGGGAAAACCTGCGTGAAGCCTGTTCGGAATGCATTTATCTGTCTTTGAACACCAGTTCCAAGTGTCATATCGATGACCTTGTTCAAATATTCCTCAACCTTATCAATAGAGACTGATTTTTGAGACCCATTAGGTAAAAGCTCGATCGCAGAATATCCAGGTAATGTAAAATCGAGGCCTAGATCATCAATACTAACCCCGTCTATTCTTAATTCCTCAGCCTGGCTGACTTTCTGAGCAGGGGTAAGATTTGGATTTTCGTCTATCGCTTTCTTGCCAGTGACAAACTTTTTTATCAATTTTAATGACGTTGCCAGCTGTGGATCGACAGTCTTGACAGCTCCAAGGGATGGTGAAACTGCCTTTGAAGCATCACCGATGCGAAAAAATGTCGGGTTGAAAGAAACATCAATAATACGAGAATCAATCATAGATCTAGCCACAAATTTGCCCAGCATTTTAAAAAGATGCAAAATACGTTTACCATTTTCAGTAGTTGCTTGTTCTTCGCTCATCGGTGCAGGGAATAGTCCCCTAGCTCCAAATGCAAATTCATCAGAATCATTACAATCAGTCTCACGCCAAAGCTTTAGTTTTTTCTTTGAGAACTCTTTGGACACAGTCGAATAAAATTCTAACGTCGGCCCAAGTCCTGTTCCAACTTCCTCAAAATACTCGACTTCTAGGATGCTTTGGGATGCTCCATACAATTCCATCACTTATGGCAGACTCAAGAATTTTTGATCGAGAAATACGAACTTTTTGACGCTGAAGACGACCGAGAAATGTTCGCTCGTCACGGTGCGATCGCGACGAGATTCATCAGCTGTTTGGGCATTTTGCCATCTTGACATTGATCGAGCATACCCAAAGGAGGTTGACTGAAGGAAAAGATGTCGTGTTTCAAATGGGAATAAAAATGGATAACATCGAGCAAGATCCTCACTCCAACTAGGGAGACAGTTGCTGGCGACTATTAGCGGTTCCTCAAGCTGGCGGTTTAATTTTGCAGTCAGCTTTGTATTAACGAACTGAGACAATGGTTCAACATTCAGCTTTAAAGTATCTTTATTTTCTGCTAAAACGTCATCAATATTTGAATTTAGATCATGAAGAATATTAAGAAGTCTAAGAATAGAAGATGTGGCTTGATGTTTGTCAAGAGAGGCCGGAATACCAGACGCAGTTCTGTCTAAAATAGTCTCAGAAGCGTTACTAAGGGAGCTAGGTTCAGGCGGTGGCGGGCCAGATACTCTTTTGAACTTAATTGAATGGATAGATGACCAGACACTTCTGTTACCATGTTCCTCAATAGCATGAGCTCCAGTGTAGACAGCTCTATATATTGTTGTTTCGTTGGGTATAACTTGATCCCCAAGACTAAATTCAATATGCCAGTCTTGTGGAGTAGTCTGAATTGCAGCTGCATAAGATATTGGACGGGCAGTACTTTGAGTGATGAGGGTAGCAAGTGCAGTTGGTGGCTGAATAGACGAGTCGCCCCGAATAGGAGCTTGTGGAGGAGTCGTTAGCCGACTACCACTTTCTTTCCGAGCAGTTATCTTTTCACTTGCAACTATTTCAAGATTGACAGCTGTTGTATCAAGATTGCTTTCATTATCAATTTCCTCATCTAAATTACCTACAATTGGATCTAGAGTAGTACTGTCATTACGATCATCATCAGTGGTCAATCTTTTCTCATCAGCACACTCCAATGTTGGGGCTAAACTGTCGTAATCTTGTGGAGGTCCTGGTAATTCTTTTTGAGTAAAACTTCGATTAGGGCGGCGGCTGGTAGATCGATCGTGAGATTTCGAAATCAGTGACTGTCTACCTAATGCAGGATTCATAGAGGGTATTGTCTTATTATCTGTCTTTTGTAAGCTTGGGACAGATGATGTCGTACTGGCTGTGACAGGCTCGTGATCTATTAAACGACTGTGACCTGCCCCTGCAAATGGGTTGGGCATTCCAGCAGCTGCTAATGCTGCTAATGCACCAGATAAACCTTCTCTAGCTCTTGAGCTTCGGGAACGCTCGGATACACTAATTCTTGGGCGAAGATAGTCATCAAGAGCTTTAAAGGTTGCAATAGCATGGATTGAGACCATTATGTTTCTATAAGGCCGAGGAATCTCGGAATTTTCATCTGCAACTAACTTAAGTCGAATTTGTTTAGCGAGCATAGATGCTGCGCTACTTTTATTACCGTCAAATGTATTTTGGTGCACCGTTACAACTTCAAAATGTTCAGAGCGACTAAGAAGATCTTGAAGCTTAAGTATCAAGATACTAAAGGGTGTTGTAGGTGATTCAGTATTATTGGATTTAGACTTCCTAGCAACCGAACGGCCCATAAATGCTTCTAAAAATGATGAGCGAGCATCATTACTTAGCCATTCATCTACGTTATTGAATACATCTAGTAAGACTCGTACAATTTCTGAATTTAGGAGTTCAGCGCTCGTGACACTTTCTAGTAGATCCCCATCAAAATATGAAGCGAGAGCAGAGAAGAGTTCAGCCCCATTTCCAGGTGCTCGATGTAAATAATGGGATTCAATTTTTAATGCTAAGATTTGAAGATCATTCAGAATTTTGGACGCTTTCATTTTCATATCTTGACTA
This sequence comes from Erysiphe pulchra, assembly GCA_002918395.1. Taxonomy (NCBI): domain Eukaryota; kingdom Fungi; phylum Ascomycota; class Leotiomycetes; order Helotiales; family Erysiphaceae; genus Erysiphe; species Erysiphe pulchra. The sequence goes on along the minus strand of PEDP01000874.1, from coordinate 7,187 downwards.
CTTTGTTCATTTTCATGAGCTTCCAAAAATGCTTTAGCTCGTTGAGCAATATAATTTTTCACACATAGAACATCAGAAGCACGATTAGGTGGACCATCTATCGACATTGTTGATCCACGAGAACTTGAAGGTGATGGACTAGTATCATCTGGAAGTTCATCATTATCATTTTCTCGGTCGTCGCCATCTAGAGAATCATTATCCTCTGTTCCGACTTCGTCTAACTGGTCTGACTTCTCTGAGGTTTTGATCGTGGAAGAAGGTAGATTTGATATATTTGTATCTGTTGCTTCATACATAATATCAGGACGAGCCATTGTCTGCTCATCTTCTTCAATACTGGCGAGCTTTGAGATCTCCGTAATAACACCTTCGCGGTAAAACTGGTAACGATAAATTTTATCCAAGCGCCGAAGAAGAAGCTCTGCTGCTCTTAAAGCATAAACTGTCAGGGATGGATGATCTTTTTGAGATAAAATTGCTGCTAAAAATGATGCATATGGAACAGATCGTAAAGCTTCAATTAGAATTTCCTCATCTAGATTCGAAAGCATCTTGAGCTGAGCACTCAAGACTTTTTGACGTACGCTGAGATTTACAGTGCTAGAAAAAGCATCTGTTAAGGTAGGAAATAGAATGACTGCAAAGCGTTTAACTTCTTTTTTGCATCCTTCAAGCAGCTCTAAGCGTTTTTCTCGCGAGGAATGCTTCCTTGAACATAATGAAGGCACTTCCTCGGGTGTAGGTGGCATGCTAATGTGGAGTCCTTCGGCATGTAAATCAGTATCACGAGGTGTACCAGGTAGTAATTCACAAATGACATTCAAGGTTTCAATAACCTGTTCCCGAGGTCTATGGATAAGGGCTTGCATGATTACCACGCTGTCGAGCTTTGAGGCAGCATCTTCTGATGGTGTCGGCGGAGAAACACCGGTCAGTATTTGATATAAAGTCTCCACGACATTCATTTTTAGTAACTCGGTTGCAAGAGTTGGACTAGCTTTCGCCGTAAAAGAAATAACTCGGAGGAACTGTGTAGGAATATTAGGGCCGACCAGATTTGTTGTCCCTGGGAGTAGAAGACGTAAAATTGCTTTGAGAAGATCAGTGCTGACTAGCTCTTCTAGTTTTGCTGGGTGATATCTAAAGCTCTCCACCACCCGGGAGACACAAAGTGACCCTTGTTCAACAACTTTTTGATCATTAGATCCAAGTACATTAAGTAATATTGGCATCACATCGCGGATGACTGTGAATGAGTCACTTGGAATATTTCGACAGCAATTAGCTGCTGTTGTAACAGCAGTTCTTTGAGTACTTGTGGCGAAAAAATCGAGATATGTTAGACAAGCGGTAAGTCCACCTTCACGTACGATAGAGGCTGGATACTCCACTGAAATTTTTTCAAGAGTCTGAATACTTTAGTAAGGAAATAAATTTAGTGCTAGTATACTTACACTGAGAGCTTGTTCTGCTAGATCGATGAAGTGAATTTCCAGAAGTTTTTGACACAGAACAGGGACTGCACCACCATAGACTACATTTGCAACGCTTGAGGGCAAGGCCTCCATCAAATTAGCAATACAGCGACAAGCAAGTAGCATCATCTCTGTATTTTCTTCGTCAAATTCACCTGGCTGTAGGAGGGAGACCAACTCTTTTACAAAAGCGTCTGGAGAAAAGTGGCCAGAAAGATTGTCCTCTGTCGATACTAGTAAAATTTCCGATAGGTCTTGCAAGGCAATGAGTTGAAGAGATGGATCGCCTTTTTGTCTTAGATTACTCAATATATCTCTTAATCTCGTAGGAACCCCTGACATCATCGTGCTTAAAGCACGTAATGTACTCGAAAGTCCATGAGGAGCTCCTCCATGCCCACCAAAGCTACCAAATGAGTCTTCTTCATCATCTTGTCCATCATAGTGTCTGGAAACCTCCTCATCATCTTCCTCAACACTTCCGTCGTCCCCTTCTGGGGGCTGGGAACTTTCATTAGAATTGTTGGTCACGTACTGTTCTACTTCTTTGGTTCCAGTGTTAGTCTTCTTAAATCGACGGCTTGAGGATGGTGTATTGAGAGATGAATCTAATGAGTTATTGTCAATCTTAAAAAGAAAGAAGTACCAAAATTGTTAGGCACATACCTTGATTGTTCTTTTTACTTCGAGTTAATTTTCTTTTAGGGCCCGGAGAAACTATTGAACGATCATTAGAAGGACCAGCAGATTCACTGGAGTACTGATCAATAACGATATATAAGTTTCGATCCAGTATTGCTTACCCGGGGCTCGACATAACCGCGGAAGTCTGGCCCTTTCTTCGGCGAGATGAGGGAGCCACGGCTAATGTCGGAGGAGGTACCGTATGATTTGTCTCTGAAGCCACTTTATGCCGTTTAGGACGACGCGAAATTGAGGTTTTGGTGACTTCTTGTGCCGTCGGTACTGGGGACGGAGCACGGTCAGGCTCAAGAGCAGGTGCTTTGCGTTTTCTTGATGATTCGGATATTCGACTGGGAAGAGCAACTGAAGTAGCTCCTGTGAAGTGATTAGCTGACTCGGAAAAACCAGCTGCTTGTCTTGCCGCAGCCCTTGTGATTCTGATATTTTGAAGTTAGTGATTAGAACTACATGTAGCCTGTAGGAGCTTGAGTAGCACAATTCAATGAGTGAAATGAAATAGAATTTGATTAGAAAGATAATAAAAGCGAGTAAGATCAGAATAGCTTGAAATGAATTTAGAGGTACCTTGAAGTTACGTTTGAGCTTGTTCTTCTTTCGCTATCGAAGACTGGGGTAGAGTTAATTCGTTGATCCATGAGCTCACGCCATCTGAAATGGTAGATTTCAGTTTTGTCGAAGAAATCGTATCGTTAGCAAGTTGATATGACGAAAAGTGGCTGTAGTTTGTAGGTTGTACTCGGGTCTCTTCGAGGTTTATGGCTTGAATGTAGAGGTTCTTCGCTTAATTGATCTTTGTAGACCTTGCATAGAGAGTAGAGATTAGAATAGCCCGATACTTCTTCGTATACTACAACCACTATCTCTGATGATTTATAAGTTCATTGGTTCATTTTTTTTAACTTCATCGTTTTCTAATTGAATAGATTCTATGATTCAATGGAGTTTCGATAGAACTTTGGTTTTACACTTGTCATGTGAACAGTGAACAACAAACGTTAAAATGCCAAATTCATCTATCTACAATATGATTCGAATATATTACATTGTAGGTTAAATTTCTTAAGATACACGATTCATTTTTTGATTGTTAGGGAAAGTAATTAGTGATTTTGAAATTCTCTACACATCTTCTGATTTTTAAAATATAATAACCAACATAGTAAAGGAACTTTTCGGACACTTTTTCATGGAATTTTAATCGTAATAAAGATAATATTATCGTCAGTGCTTACAGCTTAGACGGCAAGATCTCGAAATCTCGCCGCTTTAATAGGGGTAGACACACCATGCTTTCATTTCATGTCTTTTATAATTTGTACAGTGGAAAGTCGCTTCTAAATTCTCTACACTGCTTGTCCTAGGAAATGATTAATGTCATTCCATGATATTGAGAGTTTTAATATTTCGGATCGTTTAACTTCTCACAACTTAATTGCAGGGCAAATTGAACTTTAATCAGACGGCACATTTGGTGTTGTATCCATGCGGTTCTGGGTCTTACTGAGAAAGAGCTGGGGCGATGAATGACTAAGCTACTCGACGCCGAAAAAAAAAAGTCAGTCTGCGCGTCTGCAAGTAAGTAACATTTTAGCCTCCAGGAATGAACTATACATTCTGTTCCAAAAAGCAGGGCGTGTTCAAACTTCAGGATGGGGCCTAATTTTCGATCGGGTGTTGTATTTAATATCCAGATAAGAATTTATCTAGTTTTTGCAGTTGAATCGCACTATAAAGGATGTTGTTTCAACCCAAGATTACCCCTGTTAAAGCCGACGTTCGTTCACTGACTGTAAGTGGAGGAGAGAATGAGCTTATTCAATCATATAATACCCTGGCAGACTATAGTTCAATTTTCAACCTGTAATGTAATCCTCTCAATGCTCGATATGCCTAAGAGTTATTCAGTTTTGATCAGCAATTTATCCTGTTAAGACACTTTATCAATAAACAATAAACTTTGATCCTTGCTGGTCCCTTATTTAAGACCCAATGTTTCAATACATTTGACTTTTTTTTCACCAAGTAGGCCAGACTAAAAGTAAAGTTTGCTAGTCGATCTCTAATCCTTGAAGCGAGGGCGACTCCATACACAGGTTGGATGGATAATTGTTGTAAAGCCCCCCACAGATAGCAATAGAGATTAACCCAAGTTAGTAAATCACCAATTATTGCTTTTTCTTGCTTATTCATCCGTCCGATGCTAATCAATAAAATTTTTGATTTTGATCTATTCATGCAAACTCTCCTATACCTTCTATCTAGACAATCACAATAGCCTTCATTGTGATACCTAATTTTTGTCAGGAAATTCTCACAAATACCTCACGGCCTGTTAATTCTCCGTCAGTATCAAGGTCTCTTCGACGTGAGATGAGTCAAGACTAAAAACTTGAGGCACTTATTACGAGGGCTATCTATAGGACGGAGTTTTTGAAAAAAATTACATTATTTAAAATTAAACATGAGCCCTCGATGTATAAGCGGATCCGACGTGTCTTCCGGAAAAGAACATCTCTATATATAGATATAGGCCGTCAGCCAGTGACTGCATCAAATCAGCTTGAGAAACTTGTCAAATTTACACTGTTCTCTAAAACTAAGAGACGTATGCCATACTATCAGGCTACGTATGAGCTTAGTTGGTCTGGGCAGGCGGCACAAGAAACTATTGGAGAATGCATAAACAGGATTAATGTTAAATTTGAATGACCATCATTACCCCCTGACATTTATCCAATTGAGAACGTATGAAACTGGACGAGGTAATGGTTGTGGAATCACCATAAAGAAAAAGTATTCTTCAGAATAAATTGAGGAAAGCGGTTGTAGGAACGTCGGGGAGAGTACAAAAGATCTGATTGAATGAGCTGGCTCAGAATATGAAGGATAGTCGTCAAGCTGTTACTGATCCTAATGAAACACTATGAAGTATTAGATTATGATATTTAGATTTGAAACATAGCACTTAGCATAATAGCAGACCTAGACTTTTGGCTCTATCCAACATTGGGCAGGAAAAAACTGGATGTGAATTTGGACTTCCAACGTGATGATTTGTATTCAAAAACACCAAATTTCCATGATCATCGACTTTGAATCCCAACATCACAATCTAACAATGAATTTCTTTATTTCTAAATTCAAAAAAAAATATTCAAGTATCAAATCTGCGTATAAAGAAAATAAGTTTTTTTTTAAAAAAATTATAACAACAACCTTGTAAGCCTGTAAATACCATTTCTCAACATTCTGACACCCTGAAGAATTGACTACGTGATAATAAATTAAATTTAATTTCTTTCTTAACTTTCGAAAATTTAAGTAAACAAATATTGAGGGTAAAATGACGACTACAGCCTGATGAAATAGTGAGTCTGAAGATTTTGGATGTGGTTTTGCCGAGTACTTCTATGCAGCTTTTTCCTATCCAATGTTGGATAGAAATAAAAGTGTAGGCCCGAATCTCCCATCTCCCTAATTAGTTTAGAAATTGATTATTTAAGACTTTTATTACCGATTGGCTTTTCTGCGCATTTAGTTCACTATACCCAACTACTATTGGTGGTTAGTGTAGACTGCACATCCTCACTTCAAGGAGTATCCCCTACTAGCTTGGCACTGGTCCAAGTCCAGTTGATTTATTGGACTCCTAATCCAAGCTCCTCATTCTTACCCCTCTCTTCCTCTCTAGCTTCTGATCCAACATTCCACTTGACAAGACCTATTTTATTCCTCTATCCAGTTAGGAAATAGTTAAATCCCCTTCGTTTTTTTCACCATAGAAGAGAGATTCATACTTTTTACCAATCAAAGTATTTTTTTCTATGAGAAAGTAGGTCTTCGATTGGCCTGGCTAACTATAGGGAATCTCAAAAATACTACCTTCCGTACAAAAGTTTAAAAGCTTATCAAGAAATCAATGCCGCAAAGTAAACTGAAGATCTAAATATTTATGAAATTAAATTAATTTTTTCAGGTTAAAGCACTTTATAAGTTCTTGTCTTTGAGAAGCTACTTCCACCGTTCTAGATACCCCCTAAAGTCCTCCCCGGCCTCATTGTTAACAGCACCTTGCAGTCAAGTGATAATCTTGTGGGGTTGAATCTTGGTTGTAAATTGGAAAGACGGTAGCTATCTAGAATAATGCTTCTACTCATAAAGCAGAGAGCATGCTGGAAGGGCTTGCAAAGAGGCACTTATTCTCCATTGACTGGCTAGCAAACTGACACAATCTGAACCCCACAAAGGCTGTTTGGATCAAGTTGTAAATTACATGAAATTTCACCATCCGAACTTGGGAGAAGGGAAGTATCAGCTATACGACAAGCTTCGCACAATCGTGAGGAAAGCCTAGAATTCTGTATCCTTCAAGGATCTTTTGAAACTCATTGAAAACTTACCAGCAAGATGTTAAAGTGATATGGATGCTGATGGGGGGCCCACTAAATGTTGAGCACTATTTTGTTGGCCTTCCTATCATTCTAAATACATTCCTAAATTAAACTGGCATGCTTTCGATGAGTTTCAAAAGATCATCATCAAAATACGAAGTCAAGGCTTAAGGATAGGTTTTACTCTCATTGTCCTTAATACTTCTAAAACCCCCATATCGATTCGGGTTGATTGTAGGGATAATAGTGGGTCTAAACTAGGCATAGATGAATATTATTGACTATAGCAGGGATTTCTCATGCTGAACTGCTTTACCGTCTTTTGGAATTAATAAGGATAGTGATCAAGGTATTGATTGATAGGCGTTGATCATTAACAAATTAGGATTAGAAGCTACATATGACCCACTCTACAGTAGCAAAGTTGGAATAAGAAATCACCATACTATTAGTCGCCTGAATACTTCTAAAACACCTTTGTGGACTAAGTTAAGTGTAGGGATTCGAATCCTTTTCCTTCTCCTAATGCATTTACATCAAAAAAACTACGGAAGCGAGCACGGGTGGTCCGTGCGACCCCACCAAAATGGCCTTTTTGAGATCATTCAGCGCT
>PEDP01000873.1:0-16363 GCA_002918395.1 Erysiphe pulchra | reverse complement strand
CAGAAGGAACGATAAAATTGAAAATTTAAAATCCCTTCTTTTTAATCTTTCTCCTGGTGTAATTGTAATTTGGCTGGGTGGGGGCGCTCTTTCCTCAACGCGACTCGTTCCAACCCGATGATTCTTCTGCTGGAGCACATTTTGTCTCCCAGCTAAGCGCAGATGGATCGATCACACGAGTATATCTATCTCTTGCTCACATATTTTTTCAATTTCTAATCAAAGAAGGAAAAAAATATATATATATATATAAGGGTGAGAGATATTAGAAAGAAAAAAATAGCTAAAGAGTGGGGATTTTTTGGGGGGATATCGATAGATTAATAAGTTATCTATCATTATCATGATTGAATATTTGTATATAAAATTTTGCTTTATATTTAGGTATATTTGTGAAAAAAAAAAAAAAAAAAAAAGAATTTAAATAAATAAATATACCATTTGAGTTGGTGTCCACAGGATCCAAATTATACTGAGAACACACATATTTAAATACATATATGTGTCTGTTTGTAAAGAGATAAAAAATGAATAAAGTAGAGGAAAATAAAAGAATAAGTAGGTCCACAATATATAGTAAATAATAGTGTGAAAATAATCAATAATAGTAGTTGAGATACCAAAATGTAGGACTCCCGCATCAAAAAAAAAAATATCGATCAAATATATATAATTAAAGCTCAAAAAGGTATATCAAAACTCCTGCCATGACGCCTCGCGGGTATATAATGCCCTCCCCTTTTCTTTCCATAATGAACAATATCTCATAGTGTATTAGAAAACAAAAAAATTAGATTTCTCCCTTCATTTACCAAGCCGATTTTTTCAACAATAAAATTTTCCCCATTATTTTGATTCCCTTTCTTTTCAACTTTCATTAAAATTCGTTCACAACATAATCCTTTTTCTTTTTCTCTTGTTCATTCGTCAGAGGGAGAGGGAAAAAAAAAAAAAAACTAAAAAACTTTATTCATATTACGAGGTTCCGGTGCTGGCCCATTGTTGAGGTGTGCTTATGTAGTGTCCATGACCAGCATTGACATTTCCCATGGACCACATTGATTCTTTTAAGCCAAGGTTTTCAACTGGGTGGTGATAAACTTGAACTGGATTCCGTTCATAATGAGGTTGGGAAGGCGTAGGCAATGATCTTTGAGGTGCGTAATTACTATGAGAAGTTGCTACCTCCCGCATACCACTGTAAAGATTACTTCCTTGATGTGAATAGCCTTGATCATTATTTTGTTTCGAATCAGTAGTGGAGGTGTTAATGCCAGAATCAATCGAACTAGCCTGTTCATAATTTGAGGGCCGGCGCGCAAAGTTGGAGAGGGCCGATGGCATATGAGAACGAGCGGTATCGGATGGAATGCCACTAACTGAATTAAATCTATGCTGTCGGTAACCTGGTAGATGATAAGCATCAGTTTTGATCGGACCAGAATACATTCCCTGTGATTGAGCTAAGTGATTAGTAAAAGTTGGTGCCGACTGACTTGGCGCCATTCCATCATAGGAGCTAGCTTGGTTGCTAACACTGTAGTTTCCAAAGACCCCAGCAGAAGCAGACTGATAAGCATGAGCAGGCGTTGGTAGAGAAAGTGATCGCTGTTGGGAAATAGTCTGGTTTGTCATCTCATACCCAGTTCGCGATGAGTATGTTGGATATGTAAATACAGTGCGTTCTTCCACTCGATCCATTGAATCAACCTCGTCTATTGGTGTTCGAAAGTTTTGCTTAGTTACGAGATCTTGTCGAGGCACAATCTGTTGAAATCGGGGATCCTTGGACGGAGTTGTAAATTTATTATTCATAACATCGGCTACAGTATAGTAGGAAACAAGGTGATGTGATACACTGCCTACAGTAACGCTCACTGTTTTTTTGACAAGTCCTTCCTCTTTAAAACCATATGAATCGACCAGCGATCCAATTAAGGAGCGTTCTGTTTCTTTGCTAATAGGATTTCCACTGGGTGTTTCAAAAGTAGAATTTGCCACTGCAACTGCCGGATTGTAGCCAGTACTCACATTGCTATTTGCTATGGAGTATGAATCTGATTTGCTTATTCCTGGGGATCGCTTGCTTTTCTTCATTGCCCTTTTTTTTTCACCAGGTGGAAAGGGACGTTCTAGTTCTCGGTACACTAGGAAATTTCCCAATATCCGACTGGGACTCCACGGAACACCATCCGTCCACCGTTTAATTCCCGAGGAATGCTCTTCATAAATGAAAACATTTCCACTTTTTATTAGATTAACTCGTTCACGATCATGAGGTCTTCGCGCAACATGACCCAATGCGCCACTGAGGCAGGCTTCGAATAGTAACAATGCATCTTGAGTTGATGCAATGTGTCCATAGAATGTTGGTGCGAGAGGCGTTGAAGATGATGACATGGCTCTCTTTTTTTTTTTTTTTTGTAGGAGAGAGAGAAGATTATGGATAAGGATGGGAAGAGAGGACGCGGGGTAGAGAGAGAGGGAGATGTTCGAGGGAGAGGAAGATATCAGAAGCTCTGGTATATGAAACTATTTAGTTTTGAGTATTAGGAATATTATAGAGATATTATTCTCCTCTGTCTCGTCGCAAATATCTGAATAGCTGGAAAACCGACCTCGAGGTCAGCAAAGCTGACCGGACTTGAGGATGATGAAAATGAACAACTAATTATGACTTTTGTTAAATCTTTGGCAGGCGTTAAAACTTGATTCGACTTTTGTTTCCAAAAAAAAAGAAAATAAATATTATGAATAACTAATAGAAATTTGCCTTTAGGATTAGACGCGAATCGTCAATAGGAAGGTGTTGTATTATCTTCTTGGGATAATGGTGAACCTTATGGAGTCCAACAACGAGCGAAGCATCTAGCTCGTGGCGCGACGAATTTGGATTCCGGGAGAGACGGGATGGGGCCGAAGGTTGTTTACGCCCGTGCAGGTAGGAATAAGAACATATGTAGATCGGCAGTTTTGGGAGGTTTCGTGCACAGAAAGCAACTTGGCCTAAGTTACAGACAGGACAAGGGTGAGCTTCCGAAAAGCTTAGTCCTATGTATTCTGAAGATAAGAGGAGAGACAAAAGAATAAAAGTTCACAAAAACTCACACAATCTGGAGAGCGATATAGATATGAGTTTTTTAATTTTTTGATTTAGATCGTTCGAAGGGGGGGGGGATTGTAGAATAAACGCAGTCGTCAAGGCCGTTTTTTTGTTTATTTTTATTTTTTGAATTAATTTACTTTTGATCGAATTTAAGCTCGGAGGGTAGGATAAAATAAGAAGAGGAAGGGTACTGGAAATAGATGCCGAAGTGAGGAGCAAAATGTGGAGGGAGACTTCTGAATGGGCGTTAAAAGTCAAATTGGACATGAAAATCTCCAAAGAGGAAAGGATCGCATGCTCAAGATAGATAGACGACCATAAGGACAGGGGAAGCTACAGCACAGTCTGGGAGGGGATCCAGGAAGCTAGGAACGGTCCTGTAGCGTATCTGTCTCTGGATTCCGGGGTACGGAGGCCAGAAGAGGAGAGAGGGTAGAGAGGAGACTGGGGCAGTCGGGGCTTGGAGCGAAAGGATTCGGGTTGGCTTACATGGCCGAGGATGAGCAGATCCTAGATCATCTCGATTTCGACGGCCATTGCAGCTGAGCACAGGATAGGCGTGTGCAGAGGTGACAAACGTGAGTCCATACACACACATACACACATACACACCCACACGCGCACACTTGTTGTCAGTCCAATCAAGCTGGGAGGAGGGTGTTCTGTTCTTTCACCCAGCACCGACGCTGTTAAGATGATACGTGGGAAAAAAAAGGTTATGCAGGTCTCCCTAAATTTGAATTTGACTTTGTTTTTTAGTTTTTCCTGACATGCCCCTCCCTTTCTCTCACCCTCATCTTTAATCATGTTGCAGATGAAACGCGCTCTGGTCGAAAGAATTTAGAGAGAACTATTCATCTCACATCTGCTTCCTATCTCCTCACATCCTATGCCCCAAGGAATAAAAAGGAGGCGGATGAGGGGAGAAGCAGAAAGACGGTGATACTGACTAAGATGCCATCCTCGGAAGGCATGGGGTAAGGTCAGATTGGAGGGATTATGAAGATGGGGGAAAGCTTATTTAGAGTCGGATGGAAGCTAATAATTACTACCGCAGCATCGTGATCAGATACTGCAATAACTAGACATGGCTGGCTATAGCAGTAGAGTATGTCATAAGGCTGTAGTGTATAGTCGCATTATCAAATACCGATTTTCGGCCCCTGCCAATATTAGAAATATCGCCATTTTTTATTGAAAATACTCGACATGCTCCCCTATCACAGATTACCCAAGAGATCAAATATGGAATGTGGTTCTTATTTGAATTTCTAAACAATATCTGATTGAGTGATATAGGGTATAAATGGTTTGCGGTGTCGAGTTCAACTATAATTGCACATATGAGGTTGTCGCTGCTGTTGTTGTTGTTGTTGTTGTTGTTTACTTGTTATAAAACGTGACCTACCGTTACCGCGAATCCCGAGCTCCTACCACGCTAGAGCAATATAGGAAATTGTACAGCATGACAGGGATAGGTATGCAGACTGGAAGCGACATAAGTAGAAATGGCCGGCCTGTAATAGCAAATTCCCAAGACGCTAATAGACGAAAGGAATTGATGGCTTAGGATGAAATTGATGCTGCAGCAGTCTAGTCTAGGTTGCTTCTCCAACTCCTCCTATTCCTCCTCCGGCTCCTACTGTTATTATTCTTGTAGCTATTATCATTGTCCTCAATACTTGCTGAAAGACGGTGAAGCAATTTAGCGTGAAGTATCCCAGCTACAGCCAATTATCTCCATTTTTGCCTGGTTAAGAACCACCCACTCTAATCCCTACACTCAGCCCGAGTCGACATGGGTAGTTTAAGAAGTATTAAGGACACTGATCGTACTGCTTGCTACATCCATATCTAAGCTAGTAAACCAGTGAAATGAATGCGATAAGCTCACTCATTACTAGTCGCGGATGAGGCTGAACTATGCGACCATCATCATACATTGATCACCAACTTGTGTAGCTTAATAGCCTCTCAGTATAAGAGCGCCATCACAAGGCTTCTCTACTCTCCTCCCTCCCTGTATATCATACCGATCTCGCGACGGCACGACCCATTATTCAGCTAAAACCCACACTGTGAATCATCTTTCTCACTTGCTATAAAATAACACCATCGTTTCGATCTCCAGCTGCTCTCCTATCCTATTTTCATATTACACGAAGATCCCGCGTCAACTATTTTTCGAACACGTTGCACCTGCGCCATCGGGAATTAGGGATCTTTTGGGCCAGGCTTGCTGCTACTGCTCTGGGTCTGTTCGTGTGCATGGCGCGTGTTGAACGAATAAAAAGATCAAGCCGTCACTTATTTTAGTTCCAATCCCATTCGTCATCATACAATTCGAAAAGAAATGTCCGGCCCGGGGTGATCCAGCAGCAGATGGCTGCGGCCTTTTACGGCTTGGGCCTTCAGGCTTAATAGCATGATTCCGCAGGGGGGGGTTGGAATTCTGAGAGGTGAAGGACACAGGAAATATTCAGAGGATGGCGGTGGAGATTTGGGAAGCTGCCGGGATAGGGATGGCTCATGTGGGCATGCAGGAGCTAGGGAAATGTGGGAAAGATAGGCGAGCAATTCTTACTTTTTAGCTTTTACACGAGTATTACTGAGCCCCCCTTTTTTCAAGCAGTTTTTATACCTTTCCTAATTTGGCTTAGTCAAGCATGGAATTAGAAATCTGATTCGACAACCTGGCTCTAGATATAAGGCCAATCTCCACTTTTGAAAGCAAGTCACCACGAACATGGAGATTTATTGGCCCAATTAATATTTAGGCCAATCATTATTCTAGATCTATACTAGCCTCCGCAGTTGTACGCTGTTTTATTTACCAAGCCAAAATTTACATTTCTCACATCGAATTTGCCTAATACAAAAAAACAAACAACACCACCACCACCACCACCACTACGACGTTATTAAAGATCGTCCGTAGTATTTGTTGTGCTATACTAGCTCCTGTCTCTTGTCGCCTTAAACTTGGTTTTCACGTTTTTACACATCTATAATACCCAACATGGCGCTAGGCAGCGCTAAGGTCCGGTCCACTTGAGCGACATTAGGGATGGCATACTCCAGGAAAAGATTTTGTATGAGTGGAAAATCTCTGAAGTGACAAAATTTGACCTTGAAATCTAGTCTATTAAACTGAGTTGAGATACTGTTCATTAGATCTGCTCCGAAACCCATTTTATCTAGATGCTCCTTTAAAATTACAAATCATTAACTTCTGACTAGTCATTGGATTCTTATATGAAATTTGAAACAAAAGTAGTACCTATGCAGTAGACTGATTCATGGTTAGCTTCAATAGCTCTCAACAAGTAGAGCATCTACGTCGAAAAAAATCCACCTTTGGGCGATTATTTTTGCAAATTACTCTATATCCATGATGATTTAAGTTGATTGCGTGTGTACTGATCCTACCAAAAGCAGCTTATCAAGACTCTTTATTTACTTCTCACAATCTAAGCAATTTTACTAAAATAAGCCCAACGCCTTTATTGAGTTTTACCTTATTTCATTTGAAGCTTAGTCGTAACATAGCGAAACTATATTGTGCATCAAACTTTATTCGTTAGTAGATAGTTTATAAAATGTGTTTACACTACATATTTCTAGGGAAGAGTCTATAGTGTCGAGGTATTATCAAATTTTCCATTTTTGGCCGCTTTCAACGCCAATAGCTGGTGCATTTTGCGTCAAATTAATTTTTGAATAGATTTTTGGAATCGCTGTGGAATTAAGTAACACTTGTTTCATTTTGAAAGATTTTAAAAAAAGACGCAATCTAACCCCCCGGCACCGTCTGGCTCCTTTTTATTAGATGCGATTTTAAGCGAGAATTTTATGATGAATAAGCATATTTCAGATTCAGGAAGTAAGTAATGTAGCTGGACTGTGCATTTGCTGAGACACTGTCGGAGCTTCATCACCTCCACGATAGGGAATTATATTTGCTTTGATTGGTTAGATAATTTTTTATTCCGATGAAATTTTAAGGCTAATTCGCTTACAAGTCCTTTGCTCGTTTTGGAATTTCCTTCCCATTATAACCTATCATTCCATCGTCAAAATAACTTCATTAAGTATCAAATTGTGCCAATATACTTCAAGATTCCTATCAAGTTATGAATGAGAAATCCTCTTGATATTCGGAATTTCAAAACTATTGATTTTAACTGAAATTTATTGGGATTGAACATTCTTTTCAATGTATAGAAGGCGCTTTCTCTCCAGATGAAGAAAATATTTGATCACTAATGAGAAATGGCTGGAAAGGGCTTTGTTTTAAGGCCCTATTTTTCGGAGTGTAGACAAACCACAGACAGTCATGGTAAATTAAACACCAATAAAAGAACTACTTAAAAATGATGGAGAATAGAATAATCACTTTACGAAGCACTACTGCTGCATTATCAAGAACACCAAAGTAGCAGAACTTTCTCACAATCAAGATCAGTACAGTCTGGAATTTTCTGAAATGCAAGGATTAAAAATTTGTTCCTTCCCCTCAAAAAAGAAAACAACTTTTTTTAGAAAGAAACTAGTCCATTCAAACAAGAATCAATATTCTTACAAGAAAGATAGTCTAACTCCCCAAAAACGAATAACATACACTCGAGATCAGAGATTTGTATGTAAATTATGAAAAAAAAAAATTACATCTTGTTACGACATTTACTACACATTTTATAAAATGGAATAACACGTTTATTAACGGAAAATAGAGATACTATATTTTCAGAAAGAAACTAATCACCATCAAATGAAATCTATCTATTTTTAAGCGAGAAACTCATCACTGCTAACAATGGCACAAAATCCTTCTGAGAAAGAAACTGAATCATCCTCGTTGTGACATAACATACATACCGCTCACATCTCGCTATAATGACTAACTTTACGTTAATCCTAGACTTCTCGATGCCCGAGAATCTGGTCAAATTCTAGTACTAACACTTATGGAAATCTGTGAGAGAATAAAACTGGTCGTCGATGTATACTCCTACCTCTGTTCCGTTTACCGTCAAGCAAGACCTTTGGCTTTGATTATGTCGACTATTCTCATCCTTAAGTGCAGTGTCCGAGGAGCGAGCCAGAGACTAGTATTCATTTTACGTAAATACTCACTGAACCGTTTGCTCAATATCCTTAAAGTCCACACTTGTTAGATGAAAGCCTTAAAAGTCCTTTTCATGCTAGGCATTTTATCTAAACGATATTTTAAGGCATAGCAAATACACTAGGGTAATGATTACTATCCTCCACCCCCTACTCACATATTCCTAGTTACTAACTGCATTGCAGATCGTGCATGGAGCCAATAAGATAAAATAGGGTCTTGATAATACCAAGTTGCTAGTTGCTCTCATTTTTTGTGTTGCTAGTGGAGTCCACTTTTAGTAGGAAGGAGCTTTTGATTATCGGGGCTGGATAGTGGTGGCAAGGGAGCTCCCCTTACTTCATGTAGACTTCCCAGCAGGGAAATGCCAGAAATAAAACGCCGATTTGGACTCTTTCTTCTTCGTTAGTCAATAGAAACATAGCTAGAGTAGCCAGTCCCAACCTCTGTTTACCCTTTTACCCGCCCCCGCTGGAGCTTCTTTTTCACTTGACCACTGCACTGCACTACACGAAAATAACCACATCAGCTGCTCCATTCAATATTTGTCCTTAATAATCCGAAGAGACGGTTAGCGAGAAATATCCCTGCTATAGCTAATAATTTCCATTCAAGGCTAGTTTAGATCTACTTTAATCCTTATATCCAGCCTGAATTGACATGGGTAGTAGTACACGGGACTAATAAGATTGTAGGTGAGCAGAGACAATACGCGCCAGCTAGAAGTGGTTAGAGTATCGACAACTCACTGAATCAAAGAGTAGATAAGAGAGTACTTTCTTTTTCTTTCCTTTTCAATGATTAGGCAAGAATTGCGCTCTGTCCTCAACTTTTCGTATCCAACCAACTGGTAGGTGCTCTTTGGATGGAAGTCATGTGCATACAACCACGATGATGTGTAGCTGGACAAAAAAGCATTGATTACCAGCTCCATTTAATTGAATCGAAATGCTCAATCAAGCACACTCTCAAAAACTTCAAAGAGTTTTACCGCGGAAAATGTGCTGTGCTGGTGCGGAAGTCGTTTCTTTTTCTTCTGTCCTCTATCTAAGTCGTCTTTGAGCTTTTGGAGGGGTTTTTCTCAATAATTAGTGACCAGCTTTAATGCCTCATGAGCTTAATCCTCTGCCCTATTTCCTTCGCCCGCTTCTAGAGCTTCTACAGTGCTTCAAGGGTAGAGTAGATTATGAACAGCAGAGTAAAGTCTCGCTTCAGGGGTATTTTCCCTGCTAATTAGTTGAAGTTTATACTTTTGGCCTGGTATATATGGCTGCACGATATTCTCGTGGGAGTTCCCTACTCTAACGAGTTTGGGTTCATCTTTTCATTTTCATATTCTTCAACGAAAACATTTGAGTCACCATAGAGTTTTTTTCTCAAGAATACTTCAATCATGAACTGACTTGAGTCAGCCATCTTCTACGCCAAAATCAAAAGGTGATTTTGGTTGAAACATGTACTATCAGGTAGACATTATATTAAGAATTTCATCAAAGTATATCATGAAGCTGGCCCGAATCAAAAAGAAATCGCAACTAGTCTAGAAATTCTATAAAAACAGATGGGATTTTTTTTTCGTCGAAGAATCTCGATACCAAAAAAAGAGCTCGAGATGGGGAACCTTCCCTCGGCTCAAAAAATGTTGATTAAATTGAGAACTTTACAGAGTTATCTTCTGAAAATTGGGAATGAGCTACATGGTGCTAGCAAAAAGGCTCTTCAGATATTTGGACGTGAGTGAAAGGGTGATAAAGTCTGATTCAGAGAAACGTAGGTATAAATGCCATTCAGCAGTGAAAAAAGTCTCTGACTTTCCCAATAAGGAGACCTAGACAAAAAACAGAAGCTTATCTTAACTGGATTCTTGAACAGTGGATGTCAATTTTATGAACTGATGAAACTTGGGCCATATGTAGTCAAAATTCACTAATATATGTTACGGGAAGGTTAGTATGATTATCCTATATGAAGAAGACTCTTTTGGGCTAGAAGTGATATTAAAATATTCAAAGCTCTAATTATTAGCAAAATCATTGAGGAAGAATAGAGGAGAGCCAGCTGGATGTTTTAGGACTCTTTTGCAGGGTCTGAGAGAGGTCCTTGCCAGTTTTGAGAGAAGGATTGGGGAAAACTCAATACAGAAAGTTACTCTGAGGAGATAACTCCTCTAATTGATGGTATGCCAAGGAAACAACTAGGCGTATCTTTGAAGCAGGACAATGCCTTCCCTCATGTGGCACCAAGAGCCACGGAAGAGTTTCGGAAAAGTCAATCACTCCCAACGATTGGCAACACTACTCACCCGACTTGAATCTAATAGAGCATGTTTGGAGGTCAAAATTGCCTTTCATTATCCCTGTTTGAACGAGGGAAGGCGGCATCCACATATTGAAATTCGTGGGATTGTGACGGAAGCATGGGATTCTGTGAGCGCCAAAGAGCCCACAAACCTCATCTGAAGTATGCATGAAAGGTGTCAGGCTCATATAAAAGCCGTTACTGATGATTGTTGGATTTTAAAGTAACGTAAATAGAATTTATTATATGATAGTTTCAAAATAAGAATCATGCTTGATTTTAAGGAACTTAACAGAGTGTATAAGTTCAAAAACAGCGTTTAAAATTCCCCTGGTCAAACTAGTGCAGATCATAACATATAAGGTTTAGCGAGACCATAAATAGCCCCTGTTTCTAATCCACTGTTCATAGACAACAAGCTGTACAGAACACTTTCTGCAAAAGTTAAATGTTGATTAGATTCTTTGGGGGGCAAAAACTAAATAATTTGGTAGTGTCTTCCCCGCATAAACACAGAAATTCCCACTTTAAGAAATGATAAACCATTGGAGATGCTTCAATTTGAGTTATTCCGAAAACAAAACAAAAAAATTCCAGATTTGAAGTATTTCTCACATAATTAATTTTGATGATCCTCTCTGGCATGGATGGATATGCCGGTTTGCCTAGAGATTTTGTCTTTCTGGACCCGTTGACGTGTTCAGGGTGCAAGTGTCGTACAGGATGATAAGTGGTACAGCTATGCTATACGCTTATCCCAAATAGGTAATCGCAACTAGCTGCTGAAAATGATCTAGCCCTAATAGGGATTAGTAATTAATTACGTTACAGAGGCGTTTTAGAAACTATTTCATACTACATTAGATGTTCGCTGTCGTTTTTAGTAACCTAATTTTGCGACGCTCTTTGGAGATCTTGGGAGAATCTGTACAACAAGTGAAGGCAATCAATCTATGATAGCATCACCAGCGAGACTGAAACTTTGTGAACATGAACTGGATGAGTAGTCGATGACTCTGTGGAGTTTTGGCTATCGCTACTCCGTCTGGTGTTAATATCAGCTATTGTCTACGCACATTCCTAGGATAGATACATGCACGAAATAATTCTCGTGCGAACATTACTTATCTACAACTATTCCCAAGGTCTATCGAACTAGGTCTATGGTTTCGCACAACTCTACTATTGATAATTCTGTTGTCACTCACACAATATCTTTCGTGTCAGCTTGAATGGTTTGTTACATGTACATACATGGTTTTAAGCGAAAACGGTAGAGTTACTCATTTATTGAACCGGACATTCATATTATCGTCTTTGTGCTGTGTAAATGTTTCATTTTTTTAATCCAAATCTGATCGTATATCGATAAAAACTATGATACTCAGTCTCTATCTAGAGTTGACACTCAGTCTTTGGAGTAACTGATCCGAATGTACGTAATTAATTGCGTGTTTTGTTGCTTCTTTACAAGACATTGACCTAAAGCAATCAGCGTCTAATGATGGATAATCTTGTTGCATCTACTTCTCTCTGCCAGTAAAGATTACTCCCTCACGACACCAAATCCGCATAGATTCACGTCAACCGATGGGGTTTACGCTTTGATAAAGGCAAGCTACGGATGAGAGGCTTTTCCATCTCTGCTTCTGTCGGCTACCATTAAGGGGTGATCTTTCCCATTGAATTGATCTGATCTTGGGAGAATCTGAGTAAACTGTACAGTGGATTCAGTAATGCAACTTTAAAGCGATCAATTTACATTTTTACGAAATTATTGCGAAGATAGGCTGTGCTCTATGTCCTGCGGATTCTTTACGCTATTATTGCAACTATCCAAATCTGAATCCGACTTCAGATATTAACAATTTGTTCAAATTAAGATCTAGTTAAACACTGCGTATATGTCTACATCTTACGAAGTTGGTTTCAAAATTTAAAAAGAGTTTAAGTTAAAAAGTTAAGAACTACGAAACTACATAAGACGATGTGATACTAACGCCCCCCCATCAAAGAATCATAGATTTATAAGCTGATATCTGAGGTCGGATGGTGTAGTGGTATGCCATCCGGGCTGGCCACCTCCCCCACTAGTTCGAATCCAGTAGATCCTATCTATCTTTTTAGAGGATGAAATGTATACGTCGATGGAAATTCACTTGAACAGCCAAAGGTTTTTTAAAAGTTTTCCCCTTGGTGGATATTCACGGAAGAGAAGGAACAGGAGGTAATTAACTTCATTTCTCGTAGTGGTATTCGCAAATGCTGTTTAAGTGTGAGTATCCAATTAATCTAATCTTAGACTCTATAAGGACGTTTCAAAAAAAACATAAATACATATATCTGAACCATCTCGTATGAAAATTTTAACATAATGGGATAAGAATCTAATGGTTTCTTACTACAGAAAAGTATGTCTAGAGGTATATTATTCAGGATCTACCATTTCGTATGTATATACCATGGTTTAGGTTTTAGATAAGCATATGTAAAGTTAACTCTTATATCGATCAGAAACTGCTCAGTTCTTTTTTTTTTTTTTTGAAAAAGAAAGAAAAAACTAATCTAAAATTTTACAAATCTAAATCTTTGGTGTATACACAGTGAATAGGTTGTTGTATTTAAGGACCGACAGGACATAAATCTATTTATAAGCAGGTTATACTGTATCTTTATCAAGAGAGTGACTAACTATTAAATGCTCCCACATCCAAAACACAAACATTCAAAGCTCGGCTGTGGGGATTACGGATTACGCATATAATTAATTATAGCGTTAGCGCTCTCTTCTTAGCGCTAAATACTGGCATTTATTTCACACTTATGAATTATGGAAATGAAAATAAATTTATGCTCGGATTATGGTTCAGTCAGGTGCTATATGCTATTATATTATTCTTAAGGATACGTTTTTTCTTTGAGGGGAGGAGGGGGGGGGGGAAGGGTTACTATTGGAGATCAATTCTCGCAATAACGCGCTGAACTTTGTTGAGAATACATTCAAATGGTTTACATAGTAAAATGCTAATTGACCACTCTTTTCATCTGTAGTTTATTAATTCCACATGATTTAGAGTTTCTTTCATTTCTGTAATTCAACGGTACTTGAAGTTTTTGATATGTTGTTTTGCTTAGTTATATTGCATAAATTTGTTGTTTTGCTTATTTATATTGCATAAATTTGTTGTAATCAAATGCTTCTCCTAATCAACAAAGGAAAAAAAAATATATATATATACTATTTGTCTAAATACTAAACACCGGATTATCAAAAAGCCATCAATGAAGATAGATTGGAAGGCGAATAGATCAATCAGCTCGGGAATTACTTCGACGAGGATGGAAGACATAGATATCGCTTGTGAGCAAAAAAATCTTTGTAATCACATCATTGATCCTGTTGAATTAATAAAAGAACAAAAAAAAAGTTCACCAGAGAAGAGCAAATAGATGAAGGGAGCGATAGCCTTAGGAGATACATGGGACGTCTTCAAGCTTCGACGACGCCAGTAACTTGAGACAAAAGTCACACTTCTTTCTGAGTATGTAAATCTGACTAGAAATTTATCTCCCGCTCAAATAGTGAGGGTAATGTCTAAGGACTAACTACTAATGGAAGCATTTGACCGGAATTTCATTCCAAAACTGCATAAGAAAGAAGTCGCAGTATTGCAACTTTTATAGATGAAATAATATTTTTTCAAATCATATCAGGTTGTCATAAATCCCTAAAAAGGGAGTCGAAGTAGCTCGATTACATTATTTTTGATGCGAAACTATATGTTGAGATTAGTAGATCCAGAGCATAACAAAACTCAAGCATCTAACACTGCATTAACTTAAGGCTTACGATCTTGTGATAATTTTATTGATCATTATTTAGGAAGCGAGAGACTTACAGAGAGAGTAATAAAAGTTTTCAACCAGTGTAAGATGCAAGACGGACGGACGTCTACGCTCAGATGTTAGATAAAGATATGGTGGAAATAATTAACCATTAGGGGTCCTCAAATATCTCTTTTTTTTTAACTCTTTAGTTTAACTCTGTATTTCAACTTTATACTTTACTCACGTGAATATTATGCACGATTGGTAATCAATCCATTTCCTCTCGAAAATCCACAAGCTTCTCAACATGATCAGATATCTGTCGCCATATTTCTATGAATTTTTACTCAATTGAATTAATTTAAATTGTTATAGCTGTCGCATTCTTTCTTCGAATACTACAGTAAATTTTTTAAGGAAAAAAAATGTTGATGGAAGAAAATTATCGGTGTTGCTACTATTATGTTGAAAAACTACCTCTTTTTACTTTCCTCATAACTTTATCTCTTCGGCATCAATTTCAATGAAAAAAAGGTTTTTTAAATTTAGATTTGAAGACTGAGTAATTTCCTGGGATTTTGAAAATTTTTTGTTTTACTATTTAGAAAGTCTGAATGATAAGAATTTTGGAATTTTTCGTGCGGAATTTGATTACCAATCGTGCATAATATTCACGTGAGTAAAGTATAATGTTAAACTAGAAAGCTAATCTAAAGAGTTCAACAAGATGTCAAAAGAGATGCTTGAATACCCCTACTGATTTGTGACTTTAATTAACATTGATCATGTGAGAAAATTATGCAAGTTTATAAATGTACACTAAGACCACGCTAGCAGTGCGTTGGCTGTGATTATTCCGACCAAGGACAAGCTTTAGATGGACATTTACTTAGTCACTCTCTCAAGCAATGTGAGTTCTATGTTTTAGTATTCAATCCCTATTTCACAAATTAAAGCGAGGGATTAATAAAAAGAGTACGCAACAACCTTTATCCGTGGGAGGTGCTATAACAGAAATGACAAGGTCGGATGGCAGTGTGGTATGCCTGCCCAACAAGTCTGGGGCTGGCTAGCTAGCTAGCCAACTCGAGACAGCAAAAAGTTGGTTTTCAATTCAAATCAATTCAAATCGAACAGATCATACCACAATTCGCACGGTGGTTATTTATTTACAGGACGATGAAGGCATTAATTACATGTTCTGTCTGGTTAATCCAGATGATGAATGGATAGCAAGAAAATTGTAACTTTGTAACTACCCTTGGAATGACAACTAACGAATAGAATTTAAGACATTAGGTATACTCACATACCTAAAGAAGGAAAAAGGGATTGGATTCATCTAACATGTAGATAAACACTGTCATTATCTGCATCATAGCCTCGAACGCATGCATACACAAGAAATCAAAGAAGTTTTGTGTTAAAAATAAATAATAAATAATAAATATAGAAAAAAGGAAAGATAAAGGTCGGGTAGGTGTGTGGCAGGGGGGCAAAAACAAGAGTATATTTTTAGAGTTGTTAAAGAATATTCCAAAAAAAAAAAATGCGTCACCCGGTAACCTACCTTCCCCCCCTTCCCAACCCCAGTAATTAATAGGGCCAGCCGGGTTCCGATTTTTATTTTTTAAATTTTTAATTTTTAATTTTTTAATTTTAATTTTTTTCACAAAAATTACAGAATCGAGAAAATTGCAAAAAAAAATAAAAAAAAAAAAAAAAATTAAGCGATCCATCCACGTGAAGATTAATCAGCAAAACAAAACAAAAGCCCATATCAAAAATCTTCAGATCCGATTTGCGACTTCTCCAGACTCACAGGACTCATTTCACTATCAATAATTAGTTATTCTTTCAGTTTTCTATTAATGAATACAAAAATATCGTAGTTTAGTTTTTTTTTGTATATTGTTTTATCAGTGAATAGAAATAAAAAAAAGTTGGGAAAAAAAAATATAAAAAAGGTATTGACAAGCCAAGCAGGCTGATCGTTCCTTCTG
>PEDP01000872.1:0-16369 GCA_002918395.1 Erysiphe pulchra | reverse complement strand
CAGAAGGAACGATACTCTTTTCTCACTGGAATAGTCATAAGGGTAAGAGTTTGATAACTATTAGATTGAGCAAAATTCGTGGTGGCGTGAAAAGTTAAACAAACTTCAGGTGCAAACTAGAATTTGTCTGTCTTCCTTTGCGGATTTTTTTTGGTAAAAGGGACTAACTAACTACTACCTCCCCGAATACACAGAGTCTTGAGGGGGGGGGGGGGGATTTCTTGCTTAAGAATCAGGAACGCAAATGTGTCTTTCTTTATTCCACAATATTGCTTGATTAGAAAGCGGCATATGTAATTCATTTTTTACTGATTTAAGTATTGCGGATATGAGCTAACTCTTACTGAAGAAGACCATCCACGTGATCTTGGAGTCTTTTTGAAGGCATCTAATTAATTTCTTTCTTCCTTTCTTAATTTTTTTTTGAATCAGTCAAGCCATAATTCTTGATATACAACAATCTCATTTTCTAATCTTTTTTTTTTTTTTTCCAACAGCGCTTTTCGCCCCAATAGTGGCAGCGGCTTTTACTGAGGACGGTGCTAACACGGCCAACTTCAGAAGACGCTTTTCCATCCCTCTAATACTTTGGAACAATCAGGGACCACATTTTATATCGATTGACGAAGTTCATATGAATCAATCATTTTCATCTCATACTTTGGGTCAAGGTAGACTACACGATAATTTTTTTTTATCACTTTTGCCTAGTCGCAGCCGAGCTTCTACAATTGATCATTTCAGATTATATAGCTTTTGCCCCTTTCTATTATCTCGTCACAAAGTTGTTTTCTGTACATGGGTTAATGTTTTTGGTATTGATCATGTTGTGGAGTTCCAGAGGTAACAAAGACTGGAAGATCTAATTTATGATCGAGATGTGGAGAGAGATGTACAACTGAAGTTAAATACACGCATCTAGTAGACCAAAACTTAGCCGGACAGTAAATGCCATTAGGAAATAGAACCATCGTAGAATTGTAGAAAGCAAAAGCCTGTGTAGCTGCAATGATAGAGCCAATGTTGCCAAAATCTAGTTAACAGATGAGTTGAAGAGTAAAATCTGATCGTAAGGATGGAGCTCATGAGGTAGTGTAGATGGTTGAGATGGATTGTCTCTAAGCCAGATGTAATCCTCTTTTTTAAAGAAAAAAAAAAAAAAAGGGTCGGATGGTGGAGTGGTATAATGTACGGGCTCGTCTCCCAGGTAGAGTCCGGGTAGCCTAGGCTACTGGTACCCGACCCGAGACAGGAGATGGTTGGTTCGAATCCAACAGACCAAACCACATTTCACGCGGTGATATTTGGCACCATAATGAAGGCAAGTTTGGATAACCCAGGGTTTGAAAATTTCCTTGCACGGATATATAACTAATTTTAGGTTTTCGGAAAATAAGGCTGTTCAAACCTATGGGCCAAAATTCATTTACTCCACCCCAACTTTTGTTTCTTAAAGATAAAAATGACATACATTGTGCTATACGCTATGGGTAATAAACAATAATAACAGATAAAAACAATATTTCTGAACACTTTGTAAAAATCGATGATCCTAAGCTTGTTACAATAGAAAATATGGACATTACCAAAGGTGTCTTCTGGCTAGAGTTCTGTTATCATAAGTCTTTTGAACCTCTTTCTCGTTCAAAGCCACTAAAAGAAGTTACTATTTTTTGAAGTCTTAAAGCTCAGGCACGGCTCCTACCTCAACACCAAACAAAGCATCAAATCAAGTATGGATTTAAGTTTAAGTTGCTCATAGTTATTTTAGAATAGGCCAAAAGCAATACTTTGCATAAGAATCAATCTTGCCATTCTAGTAACAAAGAGTTACCTCGGATTTGTGTATTTTCATCAAAGTTGAGCTTCTGCTGTTTACTTTCCTTTGTGGTTATTAACCAAAAAGGAGTTTGTTCAATTCCTTTTTTCGATAGTCTACTTTATTTTGTTTATGAATTTAGAATACAAAATTAAAGTTGTTCGAGCAGGCTAATGTTCTGTAATAATTTTAGTATTTGCCTTCCTCAATAATTCTAGTATTTACCTTCCTCACATACTATAGCTACAATTACACAGATATCATCAATTTTACCACCATTGTAGCCATTATTTGGGTACGCCATGTGGACTTCTTGAGAAAACGGAGATTCTCTCAGCTTATTAGTACTAGCTGCATTAGCTTCAGCTGTAATTCTAGTAGCAATAGTACGATGTAAACTCTCTAGCTTAGATCTTCTACTTCTATCTGGGCTACTGAGAGTAGCCGCAAGGTTTTTTCCAACGCTGAATCCTTTTGATGATGAGTACTTCCATGCCTGAGCACGGAGCATTGCCTGAGACACGATTTCTAAAATATCTGAGTTAAATAGATTATCCCATAATCCATCGCTTCCGATAATGAAAACATCGCCATGTTCCAGATTTTTTTGTGTGATATCGGCTTTTTCAGGCGCATCTTGAAGATATGGGGTTCCATATACTGCACTTTGGTACTCGTCCTGAAGCGGAATTATAGCTAGTTGAAAGGGTGTATTGAAGGCGTGAGTTTGTGGAGTTGAGTAGCTATGAACATCATTTAAACGTATGAGTACATATCCTGAATCTCCAAGGTTTGCAACATCTAAAACTCCGTTGTCTTTCGCAACAGCAACACAGGCTGTACTACTTCCTGCTTTCACGGAGTTATCCTTACAAAGATCATCAAAGCCACGCCGTATAAGACTTTGAGCATGAAGATCTGAGCCACCCCATTCTTCTTTCTCATATATGGAAGCGGCATACTTCATATAATAACAAAGACCATGAGAGAAATCGGCAGGATCAACATTCACATCTGCCCATCCTCCAACTCCATCTGCAACTCCCATCACTACATCTTGAGTTTGCCCTACTCGACTCACAAAGAACGCATCCTGGCCCGTTTTAGGCCGGTCGTCTTTGTAAAGCTTCTGATGCTGTTGACGTGTTAATGACTTTAAATATGAGATATCTGTATTATCTTTTTTGAAATCATAAGAATTTTGATCCGAAATAAATTTATGGTGTTTTGCAACGTAAGATGCAGCAATGTTATAGAAAAACTTTTGGCGGGGTCGGGGTGTGGTTTCACATGACGATAATGAAGAAGCATCAGCTGGAATATGAAGTATTCGAGAGGATACTTTGGATATGGATGAATATAAATCTTTAGCTAGGTAAAATGTTGCACTTGATCTTATTCGATCATAAGCCTGTCCATTTCTTCCAGCTAGTGTTGTCAGTCGCCGACAATTTTGTAAAATATATGCCATCCGAAGGAAAAAAGACAATTTAGAAGTAAAAAGATAATTTCTTAATTTACTGTTGTAAACCCATTACTCCATTATCCATCCCTAATAAGAATTGATCTGTGAGAAAATGGAAGTGACATTCTTTAGTGAAAACAAGTTAGTCATTAACAGATTTGCTTGCCGACAAATCAAATATGACGAGTGAAAGTCTTGATGGCTTGGCCCATCAAAAACTCAATTTTTTTTACATAGAAATCCAATCTTTCGACTATGAAAAACAATCAAAGATTATATTCACAATTAACTTGTAACGGGGCGAGTGCGGTCGGTCACAGCACGAAAGCAATGCCATAATAATGAATTAATATTTTTCTATGAATCTCTAAAGTACAAACCCAAGCCTCCCTTATATACCTTTTAATCAGTATCTACATCACAATGGCTGTCAAGGAGGTACAGTCTTCAGTAAGTCCTTCCTTCTGTCAATAATTCCATACATCTCTCAGTGCAATCTTCCTTCCTTCCTGTAATATACTGTGTTTCCCTTCTCCCAGTGATGCGACAAGGTAGATAAGATGCCTGAAAGTCGACCGAGTTAAGTTAAGTGATATTACTAACCAGGATGGGCAATCTAACAAGCCCAGCTGGGCCTAGCCCGTAACATAAGAGTCGACAAATGTGACAGTTACGGATTGCAACTACGGATTACACTCGTTACTCGCGATCTATAATATTCTGCAAAGTTCATTCCATATCACTAAACTAGAACTAAACTGACGGTTCAACAATCTAACACCAACAAAAGTAGCATTTACGAAGATAATGAGCCATATGGACTACTAATGACTGGCAGTATCTGTTCTTCTGTACATTTGCCTAGATGTAGTGCCATCTGGTCTTTGATTTGGTTGGCGATACCCGCGCTTACATAATTTGGAATCAGCAATTTGAATGGCGTATTGATGGCCGTTGTTTGTGTTGGTGATTTCTTCCTATTTTATCAAGGCAAATAAATCTCTTTTTAAGATTCATTGATTGTTAACCTCGTTGATTCTCGAGATAAACCTTGGAGCCTTACAATGTACAATCAATCTTGCCATTCTAGTAACAAAGAGTTACCTCGGATTTGTGTATTTGCATCAAAGTTGAGCTTCTGCTGTTTACTTTCCTTTGTGGATCTTTCTTAATCTCACGATTCATTTTTCCGCGACTTGTCGTTGCAGAAAACAAAACTCCGTTGGCATCTGCACTGCACTGCTGCAAGCTACCTACGCTAGTTGTGTTTGGTCTAGCCGAATCTGACCTAGCTCAACATACCCCCCCCCCCCCGATTCGACAACACAATTATCTGTGAACAATGAATTAACAAGTTTACAACTAGATTCTTCTTTGTAGTTATTTGATTCCAAATTTAAAAACTACATAAAAGATCGATGTCGATCAGCGGTGAATAGTTTCGTGAATCCATCTGCGTGTTGCGATTTTGAGTCAAGGATTAACTTGCCTTTCTGATGTTCTTGTCGGAGCCAATGATGATGAATATCAACATGACGCAATTTCGTCTATAGTTGTGGCTGTTCATTTTTTAGAAGTCGCATGGTTTGTGTATTATCACAATAAATTGAAATCTCTGTGTGAGTGAGTGCAATTCCCTTGAGAATACGAATCCATTCATACAAACGAGCGGATGAATGCGATAATGCATAAAGTTCTGCTTCAGTTGTGGATATCGTAGAAGATGCTGTGCTGTTTTGAGTTAATTGGTGTATTTAAGCTTAAATAAATATCCTTGTGTGGATTTGCGGTCAGCATGCTCCTTGTGACGGATAAATAGCCGAGGTATCCCTGTAGCCTACGCTGGCTGGCTATCATAGGCGCCTATCACTTAGCCTGTAATCTGCCGTTATGATCGTCATGCCCTTTCGTTTCGATAGAACCTTTTAAAATAGAATAAATGATTATACGATGGAATGCTTTAAACATAGCCTCGAGGCTACAAAGGAGGCCACAGAGGAAAGTTCTAGATAGGATATCAGGACTATAAAGCTAGGGAGGAGGTCAATATTTATGTGAGTATATGTATATACGAACTATTGAAATTTCCAGGAACCATTGCAGTTCACCTATATATCGCAAGTCTATTTGAGACATTAATTGTGTCTTGAACTGTTCAAACTTTCCTTAAGTTTCCTGTGAAAAATAACTGCGATATCATCAACGAAGAAAAAGACAATTATATAATTTTTTAGGAAAATACACCGTTCTTTGGTTCTGGAGATAAACTTAGATTTTGCAAATTATTGATATGCCTGTAATTTGATGTTGTTTTGATGGCGTGGAGTAAAAGTTGATAAAACATCATCGAAAAAAGAATTTGAATTTAATTGTTCTAAGTAAGCAGTTACTGAGGATGATTTTTCTTCGTACGAAGTTTCAACTTCAGGTATTTCTATTAATTAAACTTCTTTCTCTGTGAGTTGAACATTCTCATCGTTTTCCTTATAGAATTTGGTTTCATCAAAAATGACATTGCGAGCTCTAACAACACGATTTAACGAAGGGCACCATATGTTAAAGATATTAATTTTTCACGTTTAGGCAAAGTTTTAATATGAACATATGCACGACTTCCTGGTATACGAAAGTATGATATATCAGGTTTTCTTCCAAATAATTTCTGAAATAGTGTTTGATTTTCGAGTTTTAAACGTGGAGTGTGATTGAGAATGTAAATTGCAAACAAAGATAATTCAGGCCATAGCTCTTGAGGAAGATTTGCGCCCAGTGCTATCGCTCGAGTGCGAGCCATTATAACCCCCCCAGCACATTCGGCAACACCGTTAGGTTGGGGTGTATACGGAGGTGATGTTAAAGTTATGATCCCTCTATTGATAATTGTTTCCTTGAATGATTCTTTAAGTGCCTCATTATCCATTTGTATTTGGCAAGACTTGTGCTTAAAACTGATAAAAGTATTATAGGTCGAAGGAAGTTTAGAACGGCTCGAAATTGTATAGCTGTGAGAAATTTTGTGTGTACTGGCATGTAAAATGTGCTAACCATTTGTCATGATTAATGCCAGTTGATGGTTCGGTTAAATCAAAATGAACTGTGAGATACGGTTTGGGCTCAACTAAAGGAGGTTAGCGAGAGATTTTTTGATGAGATTTTTCAAAGCGTATATCTCTCAATCTGCTGATTTTTGATATCCATGGATACTTCGTTTACACTGTTGCAGGAAAACTTGATGTGTTTAAGTATATAAGGACCTGGATGAGCTAGACGGCGATGCTAGTCAGGACGTTCAGATGTTGTGAGCTGCATAGCTATACGGCTAGATTTCCCTTTCGTAAGGAGAAGATGTCCATCGTGTCCGAATAGATTTGCACATTTGTTACCGCGCATTAAAATATTTCTGCGACCGTCTAAATAAACAGCTTTTCGTTTTAAGCTGGAGGCTGCAATTATATTTGTATGCATACCAGGTATGTAAGCAAAATTCGTTAAAATGATGGTAAATGGTTGTTTGTTTGGTCTAGTAAGTGTGACCTTAACTCTACTAATTCGGAGGACTTCAGTTGAGGGGTCACAAGTATCTATTTTTTCCGGATTCTCAAGGTATGTGATGGTGGTAAAATGGGACAGATCATTACAGATATTAATGTCTGCGCCCGTATCGTAAATGAATGAGGCTCGTATATCAATTTCTACTTCGATATTACTTGAAAGTTCATTTTTATCAGATCCATTGAATTCGTCAGATTCATTGATACAATTAACTATTGCTGATTTTAACCATTTATTTTTTGGATTAACTTTTGCATTTTTTAAAGATTTTATCCCTTCTCGTTTAAGTCTCCATTACTTTGGTCGTTTTTCGGGATTCAAATAATAGCAGGTGTTGTAGCTATGAGTGTTGCCACATACGCAATTTTTCTTACTATTTTTATTGTCTGACTTCTTCTTTTTATTGTTCTCTGATTTTACTGGTTTCCATTTTTCGTCAGACAAATCTTTTGAAGTATCGATGTGTTCTTCGTTGAATGTTGCAAATGCAGTTCCTCGGTTAGTGGGAGATATGAGAAGATTATTAGTTCGTATTACTTGTCGTACATGTTCAATTACACGGGAAACAGGCTGTAACGGCCTTCCCATCAAGATATCGGCACGAATGGATTCATTTAGAATATTAGCGGTTGTTGATATAGCAGATGCTTTCAAAGCGTAAAGTAATTCAAAGACTGCTCATTTATCTCCTGTTTCTGCGAGGTTGATGAGTTTTGCACGATGGATTATGCTTTCGGATTTATCTAGCCAGGTTTCAAGATTTCCTCCGGACAAATTTTGCCTTAAAATTATTCGATATTCTGCTAATAGCTCTTCCTCTCTAGCATTATCAGTAGGTTGAAATCGTAGCGTAAGATCCCTAAGGATACGCCAGATTGATTGATCATCATTATGTAGAACGACTGTTGTTTGAATAGACATAGAAATAGTATTCATAATTTGATGAAGTACAATACTTATGCCGTTTGATTGTTTTTCATATTTAGCGAATCTGATCTAACAAAGATCCATTTCAAAACGTCGATCTTCACGATTTATGACGGAGTCAGCTTCATTGGAAACATCTTGGTTGATGATGTCAGGGAGATCAGATTTTAAAGGTTGATCTGGTTGTATTTCGAATGAAGGGTTAATGAAGTCCCATACTTGATGTTGTTTTGCTAAGCACTGGATAGTGTTAATCCAAATATCCCAATCGGATGTTGATGATAGTATCAGTGGCTTGCTAAAAACGCTAATGGTTGCCATTGTATAATGAAATAGCGGAACCCAAATACATGATGTGAGTGTCAGTCATATGGTATGTCCAGCTCAAGACTTGAAATTCTAGTGTGATTTGAGATAACTGCATGTCGAGTTTTGATTGAGTCGATGTTGAGATTGTTAAAATACTTGAACAATTCATAACTGTGAGATTCTTTTATTTATAAAGATTCCTGATTGCACTTATAGTCGCACTAAGATTTTTTGATATGGATTGATAATTGAATATGGTAATATATTTGATATATTTTTCTGTATAATCGCTATGCTCGACCTGGTCAAAAACTTCCCTTTTTCCTCTTACCTACCTTTTGGGTCGTCTCATTTCTAAAAACATTGCAAAAATAATGTACAATAAATCTTGCCATTCTAGTAACAGAGAGATACCTCGAATTTGTAAATTTCCATCAAAGTTAAGCTTCTGTGGATCTTTCTTTATTTCACGATTCATTCTTCCGTGGTTTGTCGTTGCAGAAAACAATACCCCGTTGGCACGGCATCTGTGTTTGGTTTAGCCGAATCTGACCTAGTTCAACACACTGTTGTTCGCTAATGGCAGGGAATTCTGGCGACATAAGCTGTGGCTATTGGAGGTAGTTTGTTCTTAGTAGTTAGCAGATGTATGTAGAAAAAATCACCCTGGCGTACAGGACTAGAAATCAGCTTGTTCTTGAGTTTGCTCGCTTCTTCGGATAAATAGTTATCTTATATAATTTGGTAAAATTTATTAACATTTTTGATCTTCCTGCGAAGAAATAATTACATAATGATTGTGGCAAAAGTAGTGTGTCCTGTAGTGTAAAATTAGGGCATCCGAATCTGAGTACAGCAGTCCTCATCATTACTCAGACGCGAAATACCAACCGCTCATTCGAATCCAAACAGATTTTTCATGCTCTTTGAGGCTATTTGATAATTCTTTGTTTGGAATAAAGTAGTATGATGTACCAGTATCATAGATTGAACCAATTTCATTGATGCGTGAGGAGGCTACGTAGATAATGTCTTCACAAACTCAGTCACTATCTTCATAAACTTCTAAAATTGGACAAGAAGAAAGCATGTGCAATGTTAAATGAAATACCGAAACATAGTTGTTAGACAATAAAGAATATAGACATTTTTAACTGATCATCATGGAGTTATTACAAAGCAGAACCTCGAGCTATCAGTGATTCTGTTAAATAAAAAATTTCTTATCTTCAACCTTTGTTGCGTCAGCCAGATTTGGTAAATGACTATTTGTTTACGCTTTTTTGTGAAAATAAAACTGTTCTTAATTTGGTTGCTAATAAACGACGAGTATTTGAACAGGCTTAAAATTGCCTAATCAGGTAAAAATCTGAGGTCCACGGGTAAAATTGAGGGTCCTCACATCGGTCGGCTCTTTGGAAATTATTAATGTGATAAAGATGCATCACGTATAACGCAAACTTACCAACTTGCAAAGTGAAGAAAAAAAAAGGAAAAAGAAGAGGAATATGCCCCGAGAAGCGGAACCCTCACTCAATGAAAGGCAATTCTTTGCTAAAGCGCTTCAAGAGGGTATTCGTCTCGATGGTCGACAGCCGTATGAATTTCGTCCTCTAGAGATAGATTTTGGAGAAAGTTATGGAGTAGTTGATTTACGATTAGGTGGCACACGGTAGGTAAGTGATTTTTAATTGTTATTGAAGGAAAGTTGTAAAAAACTGATGCTAAGATATAAACTTTTTTTTTGCAAAAAACATAGTATTCTCACCGAACTTTCGGCAGAAGTAACGCAACCACATGTAGACCGACCATTTGAAGGAATGTTTAGCGTTGTGACCGAACTATCGCCAATGACCCATCCACATTTGGAACCGGGACGACCCTCGCAAAATGAGATGCTCATGTCTCGATTGTTGGAAAAGACCATTCGTCGCTCGGGCGCTCTCAGTTTAGAGTCGCTTTGCCTTATTGCTGGTCAGACGTGTTGGTCTATTCGTGCCGATATTCATGTACTTGCTGCGGATGGGAACATTATTGATGCTGCTAGCTTAGCTATTGTTGCGGCATTGGCTCATTTCAAAAAATCAGATACTAGTACTACGGGTGGAGTGTTGACAGTATATACAATGGCAGAGAGGGAGCCTGTTCCGCTAAGTCTATTACATTGGCCATTATGTGTGACTTTTTCGTTCTATCCGAGTAACATTGAGGGCAGTGAGAAAGCAGAAAAGATGCTGGCCGATACTACAGAGATGGAAGAACATATGAGAAGTGGTTACATGACCGTAGGATTAAATCGCCACGGCGAGATTTGTCAAGTTGCAAAATTTGGGGGTATTCCTGTTAATGTGGAATTAATCTTAAAATGTTTCGCCCTTGCAAGCGAAAAGGTTATAGAATTATCTAAATTCATAACTACGCGGTTGCAAGAGGATGCAATGAGACGAGATAAAGGTGGCTTGATAGCCGAATTACTCAGTTCTGAAAATGCTAGAGTCTCATAAATTTTTAAAAACTCAAGTTAAACTAAGGTGTGATAATTAATTCATACATAAAGAAAAGTTAATTCGATATAATGTCTCAGACAACATTTATTCACGCAAATACTCTCTATATTGGAACACGAAATTTTGCACCCTCTCCAAAAATGTACTGACATGCATTTTTAAATTTCTTAATTACAAACCTTCCTTTTTGAATACCCGTCGAGTGTAATCAACAAAAGCTTTTTTATGTATCTAAAATAATTCAGCTTCAGAACATTATGCGTATTCTTAAGGATAAAAAGGTTACCTACCAAACCAACAAATCGACCTTCCCGTAAAACACATAGATAGCGGAGTCCTAATTTTAAGAAACATTGATAAACGAGATCCATCGAAGACTGTATATCAAGTGATAAAGGTGCCTAATAGTATTAACATCAAAATTATCCAAAAGACATAGCAATCATAACTGACTGGATCAATGATTAGATTAAAATCTGCATAGTCAAGATCTATGTTCATTTCAACTTCATCGTTTAGTGAGACTTTACTCATGAGACAGAGAGTATTAGATTTATCTGTAATATTATCTAAAGCAAACTCCAAATCAGGTGCAGGGAGAAGCCCCACAAGCATCCGGTTTCGAATAATAGGTAATGCCCCATCGAATTCTCCATCTTTTTGTAATAACTCAAGTTTAGATTGTAGAATACTTGCTGGTACCAATGGAGAGTTAGAAATATCAACTACTTTCTCTCGTCGAGTTTGTGGCACTATATCTGCTAATTCAGACATAAAAATAGGTTTCTCTTTATTACTTAATAGAGGATAAGAGTTTATTTCTGTTAATAAATCCTGCTCTAGTCTCAGATTGTTTTTTTCGTTCCGAAACGTTTAACTTGAAATCACTTACATAAATACTATGTGGCTCAATGGCATCTGCCGTCCATTTCGCAATTAGAATAGCAAGTGAGCACGGCAAAACATAGTTAAGTGACCCTGTAATCTCAAAAAGTATCACTGCCAAAGTGATGGAAAGTCTAGTCACACCACACATAGTTGAACCAGCTGAAACGAGGGCATAAACGCCTGGAGTGATGCACGAAAGGCCAGAGGTATCTGCAGCGCAATTTGCAAGAATAGGCAGCTTTGAGAAACGCAGTACAAATAACTGCATTAAGTGGCCAATTATACGCCCCTCAATCCCACCAACTACTAAGGCTGGAACATAGATTCCCGCAGGAACTTTCTATAGATGTTAGTTAGTAAGTCATCTTCTAAGATTATGCTTTTAGAGCTGAAAGGGAGTGCGAACTATGCCAAAGGTTATTACTACTAGCAGCGCTTTAATAAGAAAAGCAGTGCTTAGTTTATAGATCGCTGGTACGATGGTATCCTCATCTAAGGGACAGAGCCCAAATTCATGAGGTCTATCTGGCCCACACGGACTTGCAAGATTGTAAAGCAGCTGTACAGCAGATAACTTAGTAAGTGGATTCCAAAAGCTGACAGCTCCTGTTAGTAAAGCCACGATGAAAACCTCAAAAAGCGGCCTATTTTTTATGAGCGGCCGGAACTTACAGGCCCAAGCTCGCGAAGCTTTGATGAATAAAGCTCCAGTTCCTCCACCAAGGATCCCGACTAAGATGAAAGCAATTAGTTCAAAGAATTGCCAGTCACGATCATATCGAATCTCAAACATTACTATTTTGTTGGTTCCAAATGGATTGAGAAATTTGAGGGTTAGAGCCGCTATTATTGAGCAAAAGAAAGTTCGAAAAAGTGTTTTAGCCGTAAAGTAAAACGCAACTTCCTCCAAACTGAACAAAATCCCACTTATTGGAGCCCCAAAAGCAACAGCAACGCCAGCTGCAGCAGAAGCGGATAAAACTTCTCGAAGTTTTCCATCATTCTTTGTATACTTTGAGAATAATCGGCAAGAAATGTTCCCAATACAGGTGGCTATGTGAACAAAAGGACCTTCCTTACCAACACTAAGGCCAGAAGAGATACTTAATATTAGAGCAAGACTTTTAATTGCCAACGTTCGTACTCCAAGAAATCCGTGGAGCACAAATCCACTCAGTATAACACGGACTTCTGCTACGCCACTTCCAGATATAGGATAAAAACTCATAGGAATAGCTGGTTCATTCGCTTTATGCTTTGGAAAACACACCTCAGTTGAAGTCTCATATTCATTAGAAGTGTTAAGATTTCGATCTAAAATAGTCATTTGATAGCTAGAAGCGATTATTATTTTTGTTGAAAGAGTCATCAAACAGGCAAGAGTTGAGTATGTTATCACAAAGCAAACAAAAACTAAGAAATTCAGAATCTCATCGCTAAGATAAGGTAGATGAAGTAAATTTGACCAAGAGTTCCAATCATCGCAAAGACTATTTTGCGGACAACATTGCTGAAGTTCAGGTTAGCATTAATCATAAACTTCGGAAGAGTAGAGAAAAGTGAAGTTCAACTTATGAATGATATTTACGGAGACAAAGATGCTTAACATATTTATTTGTGTATATTTTTAAAGAGATAATTCTGCAAAGCGTTTGATTAGACTCTTAAAATTCTTAAAGAACTGACCTTATGGGTGAAGAAAAGGCCACTGCGACAAAAGCCCTCCTTCCAATCGAAGACACGGGCTTCAGATACGTTAATCAAATACGCTACAATTGCTGTGAAAAATCCAACAACTGCGCTAAGTATATATCCCTCGTAGCCGTCAAAGAAAAACTTAAGCCGACCTCTTATATCTTTTCGACGTCTTAACTCTCGAACTCTATGAGCATCTGTAATACTATCACGAACCCAGTCTGTTGATGTAAACTGATCATACCAGGCTCGTTCATAATTATCTGCAAGCTCATCTGATTTTTTAATAGCGCTTTCTTCCCATAAGGCAGAAGCAAAGGCGGAATCGATTGCTCCAGTTGGATTGTTGTAGATGGAGTTCCGAAGGCTTCCTGTGATCCACACCAGTATTAGTTAGATCTGATTTCAAACAGGTTCGGAAGCAGTGAGATCGGACTGACCGCTCCTGGGTGATAGATGAAAAAGGGATGAAGCAATATCACTAGAAGAGAGACGTGACCGTGAGTTTTGGGATCGTCTTAATCTTGGACCTAAAAGAGGTACTCTCTCGTCTCCCTTGTTAAAGGAATATGCCCAAGAAACTTGACTTCTCAACCTCGGTCTACCAAGCGGCGTTGAGCTTTCCGAAAGTTCTGAGTCTGAAGGAATTTCCAACGTAGATTCAACAGGAAATCTATTAGCTTCAGCAGAAGATCCAATGCGGGATCTCATTATGAGCAGAAATGCTCTCAAGACCACAGCTTAGTAGGTAACTTTACAGAACAAGTAGTTCACGAAGGCGAGGATCATAGCTAATTGGATAGCAGATGTAAGAACTGCAAAAGCAAGCCGCAGATTACGGAGCACATCGAAGCTTGAACTCCACAGTGGTCGGAAGGGACAATTCCCTAGAATTTCTGGTCTCCAAAATCTATACAATTAAAGCCGCTAACCAGGTACATGCTCAAAGTGATATTAACGGTCAGAAATCCGTTGCAGCTCTGAAATAATTTCTGTTTTCTAGAACAAATCCCATAGTCATACTGCCCGGAATACTACCCTCAAACTTTCTAGCCTAGTTAGCGTTGAGATCTTCGTTCAGCATGAATTATTTCCACGTACTGTCGAATGTTCCGGGGCCACAATTAATCGCACTTTAATTGTCAAAAAATTTGGCCTTAGGCATTTTTTGCATGTTACTTTAGTTCTTATGCCGAGTATTAATGGCTAAAAAGTCCTAAAGTCATGGGTCAAAAAGCATAGTAGGATTTCTACATGACCCTTAAGTTTTGTTCAAATCGATTCATTCAAAGTCCAGACGAGAAATTTACTTCAACTTTACATCTTGTAACCTGGATTTCTTAGCAGATTTCAAATGAAGAGTTCAGTCACATATTAAACTATTGCTTGCTGATCAGAAGTCTTGGTGCCCCTAAAATTCATCTAAAAGTCCTCCGCCCACCTTACGACGGACCGAACGTCAAGCGTTTACCCTGCAATTTGACAGCATATCCTTCCTTACCAGCATTCAAGCTAAAGAGTGTTCAAAAATTTCATCTGCTTTGCGATTTAGGCTTTATGCTTTACCTTGTAATCAGATCTGTAAATTTCTAGAGTTTTGGACCCTTGCCCTTTTTACTATTATTTAATTGGCACAGAATTGAGATTGACCAGTCAACTTGTGGCAAGTACAAGCCAGTGACGTAGTAGTGACCCCGCGAAACTTTAAAATCAAGAGCCCTGTTGGCAATGTCGAAATTACTCATCATTTTAGAATTTCAGACTATCATTTGTTCTAAAAACACCCATGTCGATTCGGGTGGAGTATAGAGATAAGAGTGGGTCTCAACTTGGCTTTGATGGAGATAATTGGCTACAATAGGGCATATCTTACGCTAAATCGCTTCACCGTCTTTTAGGGACAATGAGAGGAACATCATTCCTCCCGCCTTTCTTCCAATTGTGATAGATATCTTTCATCAAAAGGCGACCAAGATGATTTATTTAGTCAGGCTTCTCCCAATCGTCGGGCTTGCGATAGGGCCTTTCCAAAATACCTCCGTATAGGGTCGGCTAGAAAGATACGGGTTTTCCATGGAAGGTGCTAAGCTACTATGAAAAGTCTCAGTGAGGAACGTAGTCATTAATATTAAGCAAATGATCAAAACTTCTAGGGAACCCCTGGTAATTGACCGGGTGACCCTGTTCTGCAGGGTTTTCAGCTTTCAGCCGGGATCATGTGATATGGTATGGTTGCATCCAACAAGGCTAGGCCCAAGACAGCCTAGGCTAGAATTAAAGGCATAGCCCCAACTTTATAATCCTTTATCTTGTCGCAAATCATCCATCAACATCAAATCTTGCTGATATCAAAATATTTATAGCGCAAAATTAAAACTCTACACATCTTTAAGTCCTATGAGCAAGATTCTTTGGAGTCCATCTGATTGTAAGCCATCCTATAGAGATCCATTTTCGTTCGGTACCACCACATTAAAATGCCCAACTTGTATTTGTACCGTCTTTACGTAACTCAATATTTATAAAATTAATGAAAGGGTCTGGGTCTGTTAATAAGAGCTCTAATCCCAACATCATTTTCTTATTATTCTACTTGACCTTCTTAACAAAGTATCGTATTGTTGGAGTAAGTCTCGACACCAAACCAAAAAGTACGCCGTACCTCATGAGAATCCGTGACGGGCTAGGCCTGAATTATCGTTGTCTGGATGCAGTACTGCCAGACGTCACGTGAGATAGTTGGCAAAGTCTAAAAATGGATTAGACCAGCGTCAGCTCAATTAGCGTCGAGCAAAGACCAATTTTTGTATGCTTGAAGATGGTCCACCAAAGTATCATAGCCTTAGGAGGTAGTGAGTGAGTAAGTGCTCATACTCAGCGTTTTATGGTAGGATCCATAAGCGGTACATCAGAAATACATGCCTCACATTTATGTATTTTATGGCTGAATTACTCCAGAAGCATGATAGGCATAGCCAGGTAATTCCCTCTCCATACTTTTTTTGACAATTCAATTGAAAATCGACCATAAACTTATAAACTATGCCCTATTCACCCTCAATTCCGCTTATTCCCCCCATTCCCCTCATCCCTTCCACTTCCCCTATTCCCCATCCACCCAATGCCGCTTCGACGGTCGGAAAGGGCCCGTTGGCAGATATTTTACTGCAAACAACCTCTGCTGCCACAAACAGGAACGAAGAAGCT
>PEDP01000871.1:0-16379 GCA_002918395.1 Erysiphe pulchra | reverse complement strand
TAAATAAGGGAATCCCTTCTGACTTCTTTTTGTTCTTCACTTTAAGATTCTTTGTACATAGCTCTGAGTATAGTTGAATAAACGTTGCTTTAAGACCCTTACACATACCGACCTAATATAGATACGAAAATTGTCCTGCAAATAGACGAGCAGGGTAGAGATAAAAATATTCCTTGGAGCCCATTGTACAATATGTCTCAAGACGAACTATTGGTTCTTCATAAGACATTATCAGAATTTTAAAAAAAGAGGTGGATCCGCGCGAGCAGCTCATCAGGTGGTGCGCCAACTTTACTTGTCAAAAAACCTGGTGGTGGTGGTGAGCGATTTTGTGTTGACTATAGATCCTTAAACGCTATGACTGAACGTGACCGTTATCCACTACCGTTGATCAGGGAAACACTAAGAATAGTGGCTAAAGCTAAATGGATTTCAAAGTTGATGTCTGATCAGCCTTTCAAAGGCTCAGAATGGCTGCTGGTTACAAAAGTAAAGCAGCGTTGAATTAATAATATATTAGAAGATCTAGTTGAAGTGGTTAGTGGTTTGTGCAGCTTGTCTTAACGATGTGCTAATTTTCTTCAAGGGTGACCTTAATAATCATTGGATAATTATCCAGCATGTGCTTTCGCGATTATTTAAAGCTGGTTTAAAGCTAGACCCTAGAAAGTCTGAATTTACAACCAAACGGACTAAAATCTAAAAATACAGATTTCGCGTGATAGCATGTCAGAAATTCCACCTACTCACCTTGAAGCTTGGGCAACCCTAGCTAGCCATATTGAGATAATTTAAGCACAAATACTTGGTCTCTCAGCACCCATTCCTCATTCCTTTAGAGACACCTAATTTTATTAAGACATTTTGTACTCAAGCTTACAGTAGAGGAAAATAAGCAGCCAAAGATGTTCGAATCACTGGTCCAACAATTCCAAATTCGGCCTGTGAGGACCAAATATTCATGATGAACGAATACTTTAGCCTTGGACTTAGTTCTTACTCAGGAAATTCCATTTAGCACTGAAAATATTCATGAAGGAAGTAAGCCTGATGAGTTTCGGGGTGGTCTAGATAACTTCAAAAATTTTAAAACCCAACTCGCCCTATGGTTCGGGACATATCCTCACCTGTATAACAATGATAAGTCTAAGAGAAAGTTTGCGGCTGGCTATCTTCGAGGAGCAGTTTTCGACTGGCTTGAGCCATTTGTTAATCAAACAAATGGAGAGGTCGAATTCGAACATATAATGATTTTTTAAGCGGTTTGGAAGCTGGATTTGCTTATCCCGATTCGCAAGCCACAACGGAAAGAGAGATTAAAGGATTTAAACAAACTGGCTCATGTTCAGCATACTATTCCAAATTCACTGCCCTTACTTCGCAATTAGTTTGGGCTAAAGACTCAGTCAAGATCATGTTTTTTCAGGATGGATTAAAACTTAGCATACGGGCTATGCTATTTGGTAGAATTTTCCCTATCAATATC
Organism: Erysiphe pulchra; assembly: GCA_002918395.1. Lineage (NCBI taxonomy): Eukaryota > Fungi > Ascomycota > Leotiomycetes > Helotiales > Erysiphaceae > Erysiphe > Erysiphe pulchra. The sequence continues at coordinate 14,893 of PEDP01000871.1, read as the reverse complement.
ACTGGCTTTGCTGCTATTTGTATAAAACTTGATAATGAGATACACGCATGGACCCAAGAGACAAAAGCAAATTCATTTTACCGCCCTGTTACATTTCCAAGCTATCATCACCCTCCATCTTTTACTGCCTCTAGCTCGCCTCATTAAACTCACCTATCTTACTAACAACAAAATCCACCTCAAAATACATAGAAATCACCTTCATCATAAAATACCGGACAGCCACCAGCATATCCAATGGAGCTTGACGCTGTTGCTAGGAAAGCCTTTCGAAAAGCGAATAACTTGTGTACCTATTGTGGCTTAGAGGGTCACTGGGTTTCGTCTTATCCAAAACTGAAATCAAAACAAGCTCGTGTTACAGTCGCTGCTGCACTAAGTAACTCGACTCAAGAAGGTGAGTCGTAAATTATTTTGGGAAGATGTTTCTTGGTATGAGAATCACTGGAGACCGAAAAAAAAAGACGCTTTGGCTAGATCAACATCAGTATCTGGAGCGTACTTTTGCTAAATTTGGTATTCCAAAGGCTAAGCACCGCCTAGTATCAATACCGCTCAGTAGTTATAATTGTCTCACTCCAGTAGTTGATGATGACGAGCGGATCGATCCTACATAGTACTCAATGATCATCGGAAGTCTCATGTTTGCTATGGTTTATACAAGGGCGGAAATTGCATTTGCTCTAGGGAGACTTAACCAGTATATGAAGGAACCAACAAAAAAGCACGGTCTAAAATTGGTAGTCTACTCTGATGCCGACTGGGCTACAGACAAAGTAGATCGCTAGACCATATCTGGGGGAATTGGGATGCTATGTGGGGCTGCAATTTTTGGCTCAGTAAGAAACAAAAATCAGTTATTACATCAACAGCTGAAGCAGAGTTTGCTTCAGCATCTATTGTAGCCAAATTAGGTCTGTGGATGGCCCAAGTACTAAGAGATATGGAATATTTCACGGATTGAGTGTAGCTAACACAGATGGAGTGTAGCTAGTTGACAAGTATCGCTTAACCTACCCTCTTACGGGAAATGGGGAATACAACATACTCCGGTATGAGGATAGTCCAGAGAATAGTCAAGGGAAAATTATCTTAATTGTATATATATATAGTCGAGACCAAGGCGTGGAGTAGAGATTTTCTATTTCACGCAACGTCTTCTTACAATACATCACAATACTCATTTCTCTTCCTTTGTGAAGACCGTTATTATTTTATAGTTACCTAATTCAATACATCTTTTCATCTATATACTACCTCTTCTTTTGGGAACTACCAATATATTACTACTACTACTTCCTTCTATACCTAATTTTGTATCCTACGGTAAACATAGATTGCAATCCCTTAGAGAAGACCAGGAGTATGTGGCCCCAAAAATGGAATAACAGTTGATACAAGAGGTTGTAATCAGGATGTAATCGCGTTAATAAAAAATGGTAAACGCTTCTGGTACCCCCCCATTTCCTTCACCTACCCTCTGTAAACCCAAAATAGGCTTAGCGATATTAGTGGGCTCGATTTGGGCACCGTTTCCTTGCCAACTTAAATGGCAGTTATTTGTATTTACTAATGTTCATCTTTCGAATACATCCCTATTCCCAGTATTCTACTCTCATCTTGACTTACCAATATTCATTTTTAGATTAAAATTTTTATCATGAACCTCATTCCTCCTCCTACGGATACAGTCTATCCTAGTCTTAGTGCTTTAATTGATACTGTTCAAGCCCATGTAGGTAGTCAGTGTTAAGCTATCATAAAAAGACGTACAAAGTGACTTCTAAAAAGACTGGTCTCGTATATGTAACAGTTCTCCGATGCGAACGCGGCGGTAAGTTTTAAACTTTTGGAGAAGAAAAAAAGACGTACCGCCAGTAAACTAATCGACTGTCCATTCTCCTGCTATACGCTGGATAAAATGGACATGGGATGGATAATTATTATAGCGCACAAAGAACGTAATCATTAGCCCACCAGTAGATTTTCTCATCAGTCTTTCCGAAAACTAGCTAAAATTCAAATAGAAGCTCAAAAGACTCCCCCAAAACAGTAATCTCCTCTTGATAGGAAAAGGTAAAAAGTGGATATCAAAAGTTACAGACATCTATAAGGCTTAAAAATAAATAAGAGAACTAAATTTGGAATCACTAACTTCAATCCAAACTCTTTTACAGAACTTAGGCAAAATACACACGCCAATTGAGATAAGCATGTCTCTATTTTGAGATTCATCCCACATTTTACTCCACTTGTATTACATATGATATTAAAGCAATTTGATTCCCTACAAAGCAGTTCGGGATCGCTTTTTGATCCAGATTGTAGCAGAGCGTGGATAACAACCATTGGCTCATCTTTCAGCTACATAATGAAGAAATGGAAGGAAACAACACTGGAAATATTAAAATTAGAGAATATTTACCCGCATTGGTATGTTAGCAAGTCAAAACTTGAAGCTCTTTGTCTCGTCTCGATCTTTTATTACGAGTTTGTGACCCTGAAATCCTTAGACTTTGTAGTAGACCTACTGGCACCGTCATAGAACCACCTTTTCGATCTCAGGTTACATCAACTCAACGCGAGGGAGAGACAATAGGAAAAAAGTGTCAGGAGAAACAGCGACTTTAAAGGTGACGTCGGAGTACTTTATCACATCTATTGAAGCACTGATTTGAAGAGAAATGGTAGGAGATTAGTATAATCTCTTTCACCCGGTGAACAAGTTCGTCTTCTGCATAACCTAGCTTCAGATAGCTTCTATGCCTAACAATACCACCCGAGTGAAATCGGTAGCTCTTTCCATAACCACGAAACAAAAGAATTGCATAGGTAGAAAAATAAACTGCGATTTTTGATTTTTAGATTATTATTCTTAGAAAGAATATAAGAGATTAACCGATAAATTTAAACGAGTCTTTTTACTGGCTATTTTCCTTGCTATCTCGCTTAGCTTGTCGTAGATTCAGCTAAACCTATTTTAGATTTTGAAGGGAGGTATATGTAGGAAATGGGGGGGTACCAGAAGCGTCTACCTAAAATATCCTCATCAACACGAACTTTACAAGCACATTGATATTTGTTACCACCACATACGTGACCTACATGACATTAAGAGAATCTCTATAAATTATGTTCCTAGTTAACAAATGATCGCTGATGGGTTTACAAAGCCTTTTTCAAAAGGGCGTTTCGAAAGGTTTGTAAAATTGACGGGCATGGTAATTGAAATGGAGATACGACCAATGGAGGAGTATTAAAATTAGGTCATTAATTTGTTCGTCATAGCTTCATGACATATCTCAGGAGCGGAAAATGAGAAAGAGGTAACAAAACTAGAATAACTTGATACAGTAGAAATCTTCAGTGAAGATACCTGAGTATGTTTTTGTTTTAGGAGTCTAGGCGTATTGGTTGTGATACCCATGTATCTAAGTTGATTAGCCTATTCCGTTCACGGAGTAGTTATAAGGGACCTTATTTCCAGGTTAGAAAAATAAGGAGTCTCTAGTACATAGAGTCCAAGATATTTGTTCCTCGAACATAGCTCTTTTACTTAGATCTTAACCATTTTTTAATTTATATTTCATATCCAACATACTAGACATCAGTAATTCTGCAAGCTAGCGTTGTACCTCTTCAAAGAACTCCAAATAGTCAAAAATCTCTTCCCTTATGTGAAAGTTTTCTTCAATATAATTAATTAGACATAATACTTGATGAGTTACTATTGTAGTATGGAAGAAATACCACGTTGACATATTTCATCAATCGAGCCTTAGATTTATCGCAGTAATACTAGGTCATAATGTCGGATGACGAGTCTCGGATTTGTTTAAGCCTGCTGATAAGTCTTTTTTTCTCTCCCTAGAAAAAAAGACAGAGAGAAAGCGCTGATTATTTCGCCATCCACACATTTTCGGCATCAAGTACGTATATACCTGTAGTATTATACAGTAATATCCTGCACAAGTTCTTGCAATCTATACAAAATAAATTGAGCTTGGTGACAATTCTTAAAAACAAATATCGATTACAGATTTTAAGATTCGAATTCTCACGAATTTTAATGCAATTTCTCTTCCTTCTCTTTGTTTTTAGGAAATATTTATTTTAGGCTGCTGCGAAAATTCGAACTTATCACGATTTATTAACGCTTGTGAACTTGTATTTGATATAGCTGTTGCTTGGATCGAGGGCATGTGTGTAGCCTGTCTGTATGAGTGAAGAGATACTCTACTTATAGGCTTGTAAAAAAAAGCAATAGCTTCCTATTGTCGTCATCGCTAGACCATTGAATCTTTCAAGTTCAGCTTGCCATTACGGAGCGTATTACAATCAATAAATGAGTTGTAGAGAGTATATCCTTTCAGTTGATATAGAAGGCAAAGTAAAAGCTGATAGCTTGTTACATAGAACTAGATCGAATATGCGGCAGTCCATTGCTCCCCAATAAACGGAGTTTTGGTTCTAAACTTCTAGCTTTATCGGTCCCAAATGATTGGTGAAGCTTTTTCATTGAACACAACTGCTTCTAAGGATTGTACAACTCTTAAATTTACCGCATTTAACTGTCTATTATCAGCTTTACTCTAAGTGGCTTGATAAACATACAAAATTTAATTTAATTTCGTGAATGTTAGCAAATTCAACGTTTAGGGTTAAAAAGGAAACGTCTACTTTAGCACGTGACTCTGATGATGATTGAAATGTGAGCCCAAGATGTTTCGATCAGAAGAATCAACCACCGAGCGTTCGATGTTATCACGCGAGCCGGAAACTTTGTGATAGCAATCCATGATTCCATTTCTAAATCAATAGAAATCAACTAAAGGACCACGCATGTCGTAAATCTCCAAAAATTAAGATTTAAATCTGTCCTTAGAAGAATTAAGAAGAAAATTTCGGTCTGTCGAACTAGTTATCTGGCTACATATTTGAATATGCCTTTACCAGAACAGCGCCTATGGAGGTTTACAAAGCCAGATTGGGTAAATAGTGCTACAACTAGAAGTTTGGGTGTCTACGGTGCAGGTGCAATGGTACGTTAGTGCCTCTAATCACGATCGCGAAAAATGACGCTGGAAAAAGCTTGCTGCCGGTAGATAGTTTATCAAGTCATTTTAAGCTGTTACTTGAATTTTTGCACAAGAATTTTATACTAACATCATCTAATAGTTCTCGCTCGCTTTCTACTTAATACTAGATGTGGCTGTCTGGTCTCATTCACACAAAAATGGAAGCATAATCCACGTCAACTTTACTGATTGGGTGCCCTTTATATTCTCCTCCCTCGGGATGCTGATAATAAATTCCATTGAAAAGACGCGTCTATCGGCTGATAGCTTTAGTTATTCAGGCAGCGGCGTTGCCTGGAAAGCCCGTGTGGTACTATTTCTCGGCTTTGCTAGCTTAGCTGGTGGTATGGCCGGCGGTATTGCTATCTTGGTTCTCAAGTATGTGATGGGTGAAGCTGTATGGCCAACGTTATACATGGGTGTTGCGAACGTACTTTCGAATACTTCTGTTATGCTCAGGTAAGCTTTGACAGTAGCCAGTATCAAACACTTAGGATGCAAACAGACTAACGTATATGCTAGCTCTATCATTCTCTGGATATGTCAGAATATGGAAGATGAATACTCCTACAATTTGGCTTTGTAAGGTTGCTCAATTATTGATAGAGGTTAAGTATCTGGTATCTGCCTAAGTGCTGGCACAGTTAGGTAGTTGGCCTGTAGAAGAAATCCCTACGTAGAGTATGAGTTATTAGTAATAAAATGGTGTAGTTATGGTTTAAGTGAAGACACTTCTAAGTATCTTCAAATTGCTGAATTTTTATTATGTTATTTTTAAAAGACAAAAGTGAACATAAGTTAGATTTGAACAATCTAATTATGGGAACCGAATTTTTCTCGAAAATATCGTTGTCATAACCAAATTTGGGTAGATGCTACCATACTATGCTCGTTCATCATGTAGATAAGTAATTTAAGCTTATGTGGATTACAATATTTTCAAAAACTTTTTGTAATTCGCGGCCGGCTACTACGCCTACCCTCTATCTCTCTAAACCTTCTCAACATAGTTGTTTGGGTAGATGATGACCCTTCTATTACCATTTCAAATGAAATGTCCGAAGCTGGTATAGATTTAAGCCAACTTTAAGTTATCCAAATTATCTGCAAATTAATTTAATTACCCTAAAAGAACCTAAGAAAGTTGTAATATATATAGTCGAGCCGCGCAAAACACCAAAGATCTTATTACTTGGCGAGTCAACCACCTATCTGCACGATAAGTGATCTTTTACTCATTTTTATTCTTTGCTTTAAGCCTAATCACCAGGATCACTTAATTATCTAACTTTTTTTTCAGAAAAGAAATCACGAATGGTCAAAATTAATTACTTGGAAACGTGAGATGAAGATAGTACAAAAAGAGTATTAAGTTGATTAGACTTGATATGCATGGACTGTATGACTACGGTAACCATCTTCATCTAAATTACATATATTTAAAGATCTTGGTCTTAGTGGTTCCTCAAAATCTTTGGCCCGTTTATTATCTGAACATTAAGTTACCGCAAAATCTGAAGACCCCGCCAACTAAATAAATTTTATTGTCTAGAGCAGAAATTCAACTTAATAGATTTTCTGGCTATTTCAAGGGCCTGCCTTAGAATTCTCCATCCTCAGGATTTGAAAATGTATTGCTGAAGAAAAATTGGGCAGCAAGAGATGAAGATATCATTTCCTGGACTTCAGACTACAACCGAGATATTGGTAGAGATACTAGATTTTGGACGCTTTTTGAAGACTGATGATCGAACTCGTGCAACAGTCTCTACCAAAATCCTATGGAAAATATGCTTACAGGAAATTTTCACCTACTTGATCTCGATGGTAACGATGTTTTCCATATATTAATTAGCTGAGCTGCATGGCTAGGCTATTTATTTCCTTTCAAATCGAACATATCTCAATTGACTAATTTAGGCAACTCGGTACCAATTGTGGAGTGTTACAAGAATCTCCTTCAAGCTTTAGATTTTTCAGTGGCTTCAAAGCATGAGTTTCTGTAAACCTTAATTTAAAATAGACACATGATCGAATAATACTAACGTTCCATCTATCACGGACTTGTTAGGCTCTTAAGTATTAATGAGCTCTTATCTGACAAAATGTGTGAAGCAGACGAGGAGAGCATTCAGAATTAAGTTAGGCTGTGAATTGAAAATTGGAAATTGGAAATTGATGATATTTAAGTTGTAAATTATGTAATATTCACTTTGAACTCTTCACAATTCAAAGAAAATCAAAATAAATACAACAATCTTTCCTGTCACCTAGGTAACTGTGACTTGCCGTTATTTAGAATTAATAGGTAGTGGGCGCAGTAAGCGGCCGCAGATTACATTACATAATAATGAAATTAAAAAAAAGAAAAAAGCGTACGGTCTGATCATTATGTTTTCCTGAGTTCATTAGGTAAATTGCAAAATGGCTTGTTAGGACTTAGGTTCACGGATCTTTCTGTGACTCGAAATTTAGCCAGCTAGTAGTCATGTACGACAAGACTCCTTTCTACATGAATTTGATAAATTCAAGTACCCATTAATGAATTATGAAAGAGAGACAATGATTGACCAAATTATACAGACTGCTGGCAAAGGTTCATCCATGGTTTCAAGCTCTGTTACCAGAAAAGATGTCTCGGTTGCGGCTCAGCATATCAAATCCAAAGTTGTTAAAAAGGATAGAGACATCGTGAAGCAAACTCAGCTCGAGAAGGAACAGAATCTAAAATCTAGTGAGATGCGAAAGAAATTAATTTATAGATTGAATCAGACCAAACAAGAAAGTTTTATCAGAGAATGGCGTTGGGGAATTGCTTTCTTTTTTTGGTTAATGTAAGTGTTGTGGAGATATCTAGGCGTAATTCGGATTGTGCTAAGTCCTGGAAAAAAGATCTATTCATGCCATTGGGATTTATTTCTTTACCAAGGGTTTTCTTCTTACACGATTAGTTCTTAAGGATAAATCTAGCTGTAATGCACAGCTAAATATTTTAAATGGACCATTTAGAGGCATCAGTACGTATCATGGAGGATGTTGGCATCCAAAAAGCTACGAGAAGGCAGTGATCATAGTTATAGACGCTCTTCGTTATGATTTTACGGTACCCTACACCGGAAATCACCAAAAATATTTTCACAACAAGTTGCCATACCTATATGATACAGCAATAAAAAAGCCTCACTCTGCATTTCTACTTCCATTTATCGCTGACCCGCCTACTACAACGTTACAGCGATTGAAGGGATTAACTACAGGAACACTTCCTACACTTATAGATTTAGGTAGTAGCTTTTCAGGTACAGCGATTGAAGAAGATAATCTATTAATCCAACTGAAAGATGCTGGGAAGAGGATTGTACACCTTGGAGATGATACATGGAATAAGCTGTTCCCCAACTATTTTGAAAAAAATGCAAGTAAAGCTTATGATAGCTTCAATGTATGGGATCTACATACAGTAGACAATGGCGTTACTAAGCATCTCATGCCCCTATTAGGAGGAGATGAGAAAGAAACTTGGGATGTAATAATAGCTCATTACCTTGGTGTGGATCATGCTGGGCATCGATATGGGCCGGATCATCCTGCTATGGCCTCGAAATTGGAGCAAATGAATCATATTCTAAAAAATGTGGTAAGTAAAATGGATCAAGAGACCTTACTGGTCGTTATGGGCGATCATGGCATGGATTCGAAAGGAGATCATGGTGGTGAGAGTGATGATGAGGTTCAAGCTGCTTTGTGGATGTACTCTAAAAAGGGAACTTTCGGGCGCACTGATCTAGAGCATTTTATTCCGCCCAAATCCAAAAAGGAGAGATTCGTAAACCAAATCGATTTAGTCCCCACATTAGCTCTACTCTTAGGAATCCCAATTCCATTTAACAATCTCGGCAAACCAATTCAAGAGGCCTTTGCCAGTAAAAAAGGAAACGACTGGAAGAATTTGGCCTCAGTTGCAAAGATAACTGCAGCTGGTATCAAGAAATACATCACTGCCTACTACACTGCCCGTGGCTTTACAAAATCTTTTGATACTGACAGCATAGAAGCTCTGTGGGCAGCCGGGGAAAAAAAAATTATCAGCATCAGCAAAAAAAAAGCAAAAGATGCCTATATCACTTTTTCTGCATTTTCTGATGAAACATTGAAAATTTGTAGAAATGTGTGGGCTCAATTCGATCTTCTTAGCATGACTTTTGGAATTGGAATACTTACCATGAGTTTCATTTTGTTGATTTTCTACGCAAACGAGATTATGCTTGAATATCAAGAATCAGATAATCCAGAGCTAGACCAAGCACAGTTTCAGCTTGAATTAGAAAATTTTTCCAAGGGAGTGAAAACTGATCACAATGGTAAAACTGCCACTCAAAGGATTTTCGGATATGTTTTAATATACAGTGCTCTTGCAATAATCTTTAGTCCTGTTCTTTGGAATTTTTCTCGTCAATATCCTGCCATTGATGTAGGTCTAGCTGCATTTGCAATTTCTGGACTACTTGGCGTTTTTTATCAAGAGTTCCTTCGAAAAGTGGTATTCGATAATATTTTTCCTAAAAATTATTGGAGTTGTCTTGCTTTTATATTTACTGTGAGTCAGGCTATTGGATTTGCTTCAAACTCATATACGATATGGGAAGATACTATATTACTATTCTTTATCACTACATTTGGTTTATCAGCAATAATATCATCATTCCGAATTAAAAAAAGTTCGGACCGGGCATTGGGTATATATCATTCTTTTGTTTTCACTTTTCTAGGCTGGGTAGCTTCATTTTCAAAATTGTGTCGAGAAGAACAAATGCCATATTGTCATACAACATACTATATTTCAAGTACATCATCAACTTCGGCTCTGTGGCAGTTAGTGATACCTTTTGTCGTTGCATTACTATTACCATCTATTATCAAATCTTTCTACACTGGCAGCCGCTCATACGAGGGCTTTGCTCCGATCTGGGTCGGCTGGTTCTTCCGGATAGGATTAATACTTAACGCAATTTTCTGGGTTTTAGATGCTGCAGACGATGGTCAATGGTATCCTAATTTAACATCCACTGTTCTGAAGAGAGTACGTGTCGTTATAGCACAGACGGTCCTCGCCTCAGTAATTGGAGCAGGAACGACGGCCTTTGTATACGCGCCCCCTTGCGTCACTGTTACCACAACGGTAGAGTCTGATTCTAGCCCTCAAGGCTCTAGTAGCTCCAGCCCAAAGTTAGCAATATATGGCTTTGCGAATGCTCATGGAACTCGCTATTTTCTTCTAATACTAAATGTAATTCTCGGTATACTGCTACTACAGAAGCCTATGGGCGCTGGAGCCCTATCCTTAATGGCCTGGCAGATCCTTGCTCTTTCGGAAATCCTCGATCTCAACTGTCTTACCACTTCTCCTATTGGTCCTATAATGCTTGCTCTTTTGGGCTCTTTCTATTTTTTTAAAACTGGTCACCAAGCAACTCTTTCATCTATTCAATGGGAAAGTGCTTTTATACCTTTTCATACTATCTATTATCCTTACTCTCCTATATTAGTCACTTTAAATACCTTTGGTGCACAGGTACTTTCCATTGCAGCTGTTCCCTTATTGGTTCTTTGGAAACAGAAACCTCGAAAAAAGAATCTTTTTCAGAGCGTTCTTCGTAGCCTAGCATGGCACATTACTTATTATGCAGTAATGGCTACGTCGACTTCTCTTTGGGCTGCTTGGCTACGTCGGCATCTGATGCTCTTTCGAATTTTTAGTCCTAAGTTTATGACAGCTGTATTTGCACTTCTTGTAGTCGACGTCTTCGGAATTTTGGTAGCACTTGTTGGCTTTCGCTCAAATATTTTAAGCGTGAGCGAAATCTTTGGTTGGAGTTGAATTTTTTTCATTAGGCGCTAAGTTATCAATCTGAGCATATGTAATCTATTTTTTTAGGAGTATGGGCTGGGTTTTGTAAGGGTCTTATATCATAATATTTATTCAACACTATAATCAGAGTCAATATACAATAGAAGATCTTGAAGTGAAGATCTAATAGAAGTGAGAAGGAGTTCCTTTACTTATCCACTAAATAAACTCCTGTCATCACTTGATGAATGAGTGTTAAAAGAAATATCTTTTCATATCGTCATCCTTACTCCCCTTCCATATTCTGACATTACATAAATCTCGATACAAATTTAGATGGAAACTAAGAATATAAAGGTTTTCGTGAAGCTGTCGGCCTGCCCATAATTCTTGTTAATATTTACTACAAATAAATATTGATGTGATGTTTCGGCATCTCCGTCAGCCTTGAAAGAAAATACGCTTGAGAGTGAAATAACTGAAGTTATTAATTACCTAGAGTGGGTCTTTGATATATAATATATAAGTTTTAAACTTGCATATATGGGTCTTCATTAACTGCAAGGTCTGATCCATATTTATTTATTTATTCTATTTAAGGTGCTTGGGTTACGCCATTATGTCCACTTTGGGTACAGGGCCGGCGGAGCCGGTCGGGATCATGGCCTCAGGCATACCCTACTCGTTCACGCCCGCTATTTACTTGAGTAAAGAAAGGAAGAACAAATGAAAATTAGTTTAAGGAATGTACAAAGTACTTCTCAATCTCTGTCATCTCGCCACGCATAGTGCGATAGCCTCTTTAAAACTATTTCACTCCCATGCATCCAGCAATGGGCAGTGTACAATAACCACACAAAAATATCTTTACCTTTCTTGCAAATTCCTTCAATTTCCCTTCCCAGCATCTCCTCAACTCTCTCGCGGGTCGTCTTCCTCATTGAGAACCCGAGGGTCCTCTCAGCTTTCCTTCCCTTGTTTCCTCCATAATTACATGCTCTATTTCTGCTTATCATGTTCTCTATCGTAGAAAGTATTGCCTTTCCCCCATTTTCCTTTCCCAAAGTATGACACCAGCCTCTCTTGTTGGAGGCCGAAAAGTCGAGTCGAGAGCTCAAAACCGAGGCATCGGTGCCCCAGCTTTCGTCGCATGCTCAGTTTGTCATAGAGATAACATGTCGAGTGTATGTCACCATCGAGTATTGTCGAAAGTTAGGTGAATGATGTCGCAGCCAAGGTGGAGTCGAAATCGAGGCCGAATTACTGCCTAATCAACCATGCCATACCGGCTTGGAGATCAGAACGCCACTTCTTCTGAATTTGATGAATGATTTGCATTGATAGAGTTATGTATCGGAAGGTGTGGAGTAGTTTGAGAATATGAGATGGGCCGCGAACTGGGAGTCTCAGGAAAAAAATTGAAAGGAAAGAAAAGATTGTAATAGTTTTGTAATTTTATTTTATACAGAAACGCAATAGAACTTCAGTTTGTCAGCGAGTTGTACTGATAGTAAAGCTTATTTTTCTTTCGAGGTATTGTTGTGTGGCCGTGAAATCTCTGCAGCCAAGGTTTTCGACCAAAAATTCGACACACTCCATCCGACCAACGACCAAGTCTGAAATTGACTTTCCATCTCTTTTAACGACTGAATCTTGGCTCTGAAAGAGTATTGCACTCTCAGGTTCGTAGAGGGCACCACGTACAGGTGTTCAGTGTTAACGGCTGAGAGTAAAACGGACACCGCACGTAAACAATGCCATAAATGATTTATATTTTTCTATGCTACGCAATAGAAGGGAAAGAGCTACAATATATACACCTAGTTTACTATAACCAGTGATCCTTTCTCCCTTAATGAACACTCTTCGTAATCTCCTTCCCAGCCGTTAAGCGAGTGATTAGAGAGTTATTCAATATATCACGTAGCGGTATAAATTAGGCGAGGCTGGGCCAACCCAGCCACACAGCATCGGGCACAGCCCATAACATTCAGTCTCGCCTTTGAAAGTGCCTAGAATCACTGAGGTGGTTCTATCTTCTAAGAACGACTTGACAAATTTGATAATCCACATCGGGATCATTTTGTCTCTGAGGTTATGGAGGAGCCGTTGATGGGACACATTATCAAAAGCCCCTGAGATATCGAGACTGAGAAGAGAGGCTACCAGACGTTTGTTATTGCCCCAGATGGTGTGGATTTGGTCGGTCAGAAGTTCTACTGCTGAGATTGTAGACCTGTTGGGCCTAGCTCCCGTTTGTTCATCGGGGAGTGGGTTTTACTCTTCGGTCGCTTTAAAGATGCGGTTTGTAACCAACTTCTCGAGAAGTTTACCCATGGTATTGAGTAGTGCTATTGGTCTGTACGCCTTTGGGGTATCATAACTTGGTTTTTGAGGCTTTCTTAGGATAATGGTGATTGACTCTTTGAATTTTCGTGGATGATATCTTTTGGAGAGACAAGCATTGAACAGCATCGATAGGTGCTTCCTAAGGGTCATTTTGCACTGCCTTAGAGCTCTATTTGGAACTTCATCAGGACCTGGAGCTTTGTCATTGGGCAGCTTGTTAACTGCTTCTTCAATTTCTGCCTCTGTTATTATACTAGAGACGTTCTTAAGTTCTGTCGGATAGGTTGTATCTTCTATATCTCGGATAACTGCCGATGCAGATTGCGGGAAGAAGTGTTGTGCTATTGCCGCAGCCTTGTCAGCATCTTCGGTGTGTATCGTTCCGTCACTGTCTTGTATATCGGGGATTTGGGGTAATTTTCGCCGCTCCTCTGGATCTTTTCTAGCCCATTTCGCAAGCTTCCACAGCTTTGTCGAATCTCTCGAGGTTTCTGATACTACGGCTCTTCATCCGATTAGTTTGTCCTTCCTAATCTGTATTTTTTTTTTTGATTAACCGCTTTGCTATATGCTATCCAACTTTCAACAGTTTTTTGTTGTGCTCATTTTCTTCTCGCTCTCCCTGCTGCATTAATTTGTCGTGAGCATTCTTTGGTCCAGTAGGGCTTGGCATATTTTGAGGTCTTTGTCGATGGGACTGTCTCATTGGCTGTATCCTAGATGGCTCTAGTAATAATTGCCACCCTCAAGTCAATATCTGCTTGTGTGGAGAGTTGGCCTTCTGTCTCCTCCAAGCCCTTCAGCCTTTTGCTGAGCTGTTGGTTGAAAATATCCCAGTCCACATTTTTCCATTGGGGCCAGGGTTTTATTTTAGCTTTGGGTATATCTATAAAGAGTTCGGTAATTATTGGGATATGATCGGATGACGACTCCAGCTCTTCAGATGGCTGACATTTCATTACCAAATCTTCCAGGGACCTTGAAATGAACACTAGGTCTAAAGTGCTTTGACTACCTCTATTACTCCATGTGATTGTTGCTTCAGGCAGGGTCAGTTCTATATCTTTATCTGCGAGCATGTTAATGAGAATTTCGGCAATATGGTGGTGACTACAGACCGCCGGTCCTCCCCGGTGAGGGTGGTGAAGATTAAAGTCTCTCACAAGAATGTGTTGACATTAGTTTGTGAGTAGCTCTGGTATGAGAGAGAGGAGGTGGGTTGTATACATGGTGGATGGATAATTTTTCTAAATTAGTCTATAGGCTGATTGATGTCACAGATTAACTATCAAAAGCAAGAACATTTAGATAGACAATGGTTATTAATTATTTAACTATGGAGAGATAATTTACAAATAGTTATTCTACTTATATACACATTTGAATTCCCCTCCCTGACCTTCGATAAGAAATTACTCTTTGGTATTTGTCGGCTATCGGCATATATCGGCATCTGAATAAAGACTGCAGGGGTACCTGCAGGCTACAGGTATTTTCGGCTACTTAGCCGTCACATTGCCCCCTCCCCTTGTCCGGCTCTCTTTGTTTTGCTTTTGCTTTGTTTTAGATTTAGATTTACCTTTACTTTTGCATCTATTTTGCCTTTTCTTAGCAACAT
>PEDP01000870.1:0-16420 GCA_002918395.1 Erysiphe pulchra | reverse complement strand
TAATATATATATATATATATTTATATATATATGTAATGATTAGTAGGGGATTTAAAGGAGAGGAAAGAAAATTCTAGAAAACAAAGGGAAATCAAAAGGGGTTAAATCAAATAAATTTTTTCAAAACCTGCTTTCAGCCTTATGCGACTGAAGGAAAGAAAGCAAAATTTTTTAATTGTGTAACATGGTTAGTTTGAATTTTAAAAAATCAAATCAATTAATCAATTAATCAAATAATCAAATAATCAATTATATATTTTTTAAAAAATTAAGCTTGGATGCGATCCAAGGCAAAATCTCAAATGAATACACGATAAAGCTAGATTTGTAGTATAGTACATCGCTAATGAAATAGTTTTCTAGCTTTTCATGTGTTTTGAATAAAAATTATGGGTTTTCAGTAAACTTCATAATTAACAATGAAGAGTACTAAAAGTTGAAGATCTCCCTCCGGGTTCGATCTTACAACGTTTTTGTCCACCAGAAAAAATTTATGCATTATACTTCACGATGTTAACGACATCGACTTGGAATCTCTTTTAAAGAATGTTATGCTTGATACTATGCTTTTTCCTCCATAATAAATGATTTTTTGAACAATGGGTTCCTCTTTTTATGGAGACAATGTAACATTATCCTGAGATTTGTAACAGTCCTTCTTAGTCCAACGACTTTTCCACTTGTGTTCCGCGCTTCTCAACTTATTTGATAGTTTATTACCCTTTCTTTTATCATCTTCCCATTCAATATTTATCTTTTCTGGTTTGTTTCTTCTTTTTTTGTTTCTTGGGTTTTTTTACACCTGGTCTGCACCCCATCCAGCATCTGCTTCTCTCATATTTTGGGGGGGCTCGATTGATGGTAGAAACTCCAGGATTACATAACAAAGGCCAATAACACCAATAACGGTACCAAAGATGATGTTAAGGATGTGATTTTCCAAAAGAATCGAGCCAGCAAAAATGTAGACTGTCCACAAATTAGGATCCACAAATTAAAGGGGATAACCTTGATCAGAGTTGAAATTTAGCACGTACATGCACCTCGACCGACGAATGAAAACAGAAATGATGCGTATCTTGAGATCTGAGGAGGAATTTGGAATTCTAGATGTTAAGTATTAGAATTCCGACGGAATAGACTTGATTTCCATATTTAATAACGCACCAAGGAGCGCGGTAGCTATTCACAACTTCAATTAGCAAAAGGTCTTGTACAAGTAAGAATATATTTTCTAATAGATTTATCTGTTTTCTGTTCTTCCCCTTCACATCTCTACAAACAGCATGTAATTGGAATCATAAAAAGCACATACCAGCACCAAAAATAGCAACATATATACCAATCACGATATTTGAGCTATGGTTTTTTTTTCTCTTATCAACCATCTGAAAAGGTAGCGAAGATGACAATAAATTTGTCAAACATACATTGACAAGGGAAACATATGATATATTCCACCCACCACCATAAGTCCTCCAACTCCAAGATTGATCAGACGACTAGACAGTTAATTTTCAAGTTAGCTCAATAACATAATGTTTTAGATATGGCTTCTTATTCAAAAGAAAACATGAAAATTTTCTTTTCTTTCTCTTTCCCATTTCACAACTCATTGCCCTTCATATCACACTCCCCAGAACCAGATCTTTATATTGAGTGGCATATTTTAAAATGCGCTTTTAAGCTTTTTCTTCCATACGTTTCCGCATGAAAAATCCATTTCTCTATCGTATTTCTTTTCTTTCTCAACTGAAAAGAAATGTAGAGGAAATTTACTCACAAAGCATCAGAGTAATCCATTGCGTGGAGTATTGTAGGCGTTTTTCCTGTCGCAATTATATCTCAGGAGGCAAAAATGCAGGAAGAATCCGTATTGGGACGGTGTATGATTGGGGAATAGTGTAGTGAGTCAGCTAAACTTGGTAAGATATTGACTATCTCGGTTGTAGGGCATATCACATCCCCGTAATTTTTGGCAGGGGGGGGGGAAGCTTGTCTTATATGGAGCTGAAGATAACAGCTTTTTGATATTTCCTAGGTAATGTATAATGCCCTTAGATTTTGTTTATCTACGGTGTATTATGGGGTGTGATTGTGAACAGTGGGATAAAAGCGGGGATTATTTATGGATCCACTAGACTAGAAATGGCATGATCTACACTCGATTATTAGAGTTTGACCAGGGAAATTTTATATGGTGTTTTTCATTTGCGGTTGATTTTGTACACTCCGCTTAGTTGGTCCAAATCAAGCTTGAATTTTATCTTCATAAAAGCATCATACATCAAATACAAATCAAATCAAAATCAAAATCTAATAGGCACACTCAGACTTAGAATTAATTTTCATACAAATGTGAGTCGAGCATTTTAGTGTTGGAATTTATACTTTCCACATGATGATTAATCAGCAAAAACCACATCAAAATCTACAGATTCCTAATTTCTCCAAACTTCTAGCTCCATATTTCTTTCAAAAGTGAATGATATGAAGAGAACTGTCGAACATTTCAGGTCAATCTCTAATACATCAATTAGCATCAAGACTAGTAGGGATATTATTCCTGAAGCGAGGCACTGCCCCACTGTTCACAATCTGCCCATGCCACACTGTGACCACCTCAATCTAGCCATGCTCCTGTTCTTCAAACCTCAGTCAATCATCACTAAACTCGATATCATAATTCAATTAAATCCTACTCATCACCCCAGTCAGTTTAAACTTTAACCTCATTTGCCTTCTGCCTGCTTTCAGCTGGCCCTTTTACCAGCCGCCTTATTCAGATATTCACTCATGCTTACATATGAGTACATTTGGAAGCTATTACAAAAGTAAGCTAATGCAGACCACAGGCTTGGTAGTTGTTGGTGCCAATCAAAGAATGGTGTTTTTAAAAGAAATGGTCTAGTCGAAATATGCGGTTGTGATGAACGAACCCTTACGCAGGGATTCTTTTATATATATTGAAAATTTTATGAACTTTACCCTTTGCTGACTGCAATCGTAGGAATATAATTTCATTGGAGGTAGAATGAACTTGTTCGGCTCGAAGGCCAAATTATTTACGGACGTATGAGATTACTCGCGGTCGATTTAATGACCAGTCGTTAGTAGGATAGAAGGAATTGTATGAAGGATGATGTTTAGTAATACGTCTGCTCAAGTTGCGTGAAATGAAAGGTCCTTGTCTTAGAAATACATCAACAAGTGTCTGAAATGCTTGCTTTAGTGCGATTTCGTGGACTGATGCACCACGCCCTACGTACGTTAAGGAAAAGAATCGTGATTGGTCTGTTTAGTTTCATTGGAAAGCTGGTAGGTCTCATGAAAACGCCATGTTTGCATCATTCGGGCTTTTTTAGTTGTTTAGGATCATGAAGAGGTTGGGGGAGCTTTGAGATTTCTCGTTGGGAAGAATTTTTGAAAATGTTGATTTTTTCTAATTAAACAGAATTTGTTTCGCAAAAGGATTGGTTAGGCTTCAGTAGCGAGACACTGCAAATAGGTTGTGTAGTAGTTTACCTGCGGCTTTACAACATCCAGATTCAGCTTGTGCTCGTAGGCGTGACTCTGCACAGATTTGTCGGATAAAAGCTATATATGCTCTGGTTTTTGATTTATTTAAGGAGAAGCAAAGCTGCATTTCTCGTAGTCTAGGGCGTGTGGGCCGTGGCAATGGATACATCTGAGTGGGCATACATGCCCAGCTGGAGCTGAGCATAGGCTGGCGTGGTTTAACTTTGTATGCTGTGAGGAGCCACACGGGCAGCATCTTGGAGAAGTCGCACAGGAACGACTGTTATGCTATAGCCAACAGCGAGAGCATTGAACTGTTGCTTGACAGCTTGGAAGTTCTCTAGTCACAGTCCGACATCCCAAAAAGGAAAAGGACTCGATGGTCATCGTCTGTTGTGTTATTCAGCTCATCTTCAATCGGGCCTGCTAGCGGAGAGGGGTCATTTTATCAGAAAGGTTGGATTATATTCTCAAAATCCTTCTTAACATGATTCATCTTCAGTCACCGTTGGGAAATTCACGTGGTATTTATTGATCCTAGTTGACTGATAGTTAACTATTGCTGTCTACAGAACTTGCCTCTTGTCTTGGTAGTTTTATAGAGATAGACATAATCACTCAATTGCGTTCCAATTGTTTACGGCTGGATAGATTAATACAGTCTGGCAATCGCTAATGGGAAAAAGCTATTGAATACATCAGTAGGAATGGGCGGTGTGCACCGCCGTTGCTTTTTGTTAAGGACGAGATGCGCCTAGCAAATTGGTATATCGACAGCGGGCTTCCCTATGACTGGGCTATCACAAGAACTCTCAACGGAAGGAAAAACAATAAGACGGGCCTAGAATATATCGAGCACCTTGATAAACAAACATACTACGTTATGGAGAAAGGATGAATTCAGTCTATTGATTTTTGACTGCCATGAGAGCCATCATTCAGCAGATTATGACGCATACTGCTAGGAAAAGAAAATTCTCAATCTTTGTATACCTGCTCACTCATCTTATCTATTTCAGCCACTTGATGTTGGGTTATTTGCATAGTCGAGAAATTGACATATTCATCAAGGCCTGTATCACACACATCGACAAGATGGAGTTTTTCCATAAAGCAACTTTTACCAAAAAAAATCGGGGCGGTTTCCACAGGAGCGGGACTACTACTATTCAAACCAGTACCTGTTATTGCAAACCTAGATATCAAGTTGCGGGCGCCAAGCCCCCAATGTTTCCCTTCTCAATTAAGGGGAAGTTTGGGACTCTCAAAAATCTTGCAACTCCACACAAGCTGTTTATTAATCGGGTCATCAGGGTAGCTCTCCAACACCAATTTCATCTGCTATCGATTTTTTGTCGAAGGGTACGCAGTTATTACCTAATAGCCCATAAAATGTCGATTCTAACGCAAGTGAATAAGATGCTTCGAAATGCTAACCAAGCACTTTCTAAGCGTCGGAGTGCAAAAAAAAAGATACATAATAGGAAAGGAAGAATGCTGCATATACAAAAAGTAAAAGAAATAATTAATGTAAAAGCAAAATCAAAGTGCCCAGCTTGCGAAAGGGAGGAAAGTAGTGGGAGAGCTCGGTCCACCCGAGAACAAGCTTTCGGCCCTGTGAGGCATGCGGTAGACCGGTCATAATGCACGAACTTGTGAGAACAATGCAGAAATATCTGTTGTAAATAGCTCCGGTTAGTTTTCCTTAGTTTCATTAGATGTGGGTGAGAAATTCGAGCTTTAAAGTGGGTCATCTAGAAATGAAGGCGCCTCGATTTTGTGCGTAACTTGGTGTATATCTATGTTATGTATCTCGTGTCATGCCTTATTGATGATGGGCGTCTGCCTGACACGTTAAAATAAAAAAATAACATACATAAATACGTTATATATTTTTATTTCCAATTAGTTAAGTGAATCAACATCTAAGTGACAGATTGAAGTAAACACGGTTTTTGATTAATCTATTAAGTGCTAATTTCATAAGTTTCATAATAAAATTTATTCATCAGATAAGGTTATTCTCAAGTATAAACTATTAATGTAATAAAAGAATCATACCTTCTGTGCACGCTTCCCTAATCCTTGTACCATTATTAAACATGATTGTTTCGTCTAAGGCAGAGAAGTCCCTGAATAGCAAAAATTTTCATTATCAAAAGTTTTATCGATGAAATATTTTTGTCAAGTCAATATGAATATCAACTCTAACTACGATTTCATAAATCATCATATTCGTTTCAGCTTCCGAAATTTCAGATTTTAAATATGATGAATTTGTTGAAACCAATATAAAGTTTTTCTTCTCAGCGATTGATTTTCGGACTAGCTGTATATTGGGGAAGTGGCTCCTGATATGAGTGACCTATATCAGGAGGGGAAGGTGTTGAGTAAGGTGCATTCATTTTATCTTCTTGTGTTTCTTTCTCTTTCCAATGTTGTGTATCAGTTTGGTGTGGTGTAGTACTAGGTTTTGAAGATGGCGTTTCGAATTTTTGACTAAATTCCTTATTATCACCGTACACACCACTACTCCCGACAACTACATTGCTGCCATCGGATAACTTTCCGATTACTGCACCTTTTACAACAGATTTAAGTATAGCGCGCCGTGTAACACCAGTTGCGTCGATATATACAAGTCCGCAATTCCGAACCCCACTCCCGATGTTTCTTGAGACCTCTCCAGCTTCTGGTCCATATTTGTGACTTACAACGGTATTTACCGCCGTACTAGTCCCTGATAATAAGCCACGACCTGCTTGATCGATTCCATCGGCAATGGTTGAAATAGCAATAAGACTCTTGTTTATCAAGCCCGGTTTAAAATTCGCGTTCTTCTTTTCGTCTGGGCTAGTACTAGCTTTTGTACGTGACCTACTACGCTTGGTCATAGAAGCTCCAATATTTTGTGCATACTTCTGAACTTGTCCAGCAGCTAATGATGAAAGAGAAGCAGCATCTTCAGTCAATTTATATGCTCTTTGAATACGCGCTTGAGTTGCTGGTTCAAATTTTAGTGGTTTGGGGTTAGGTTTGGTTTTTTTCGTGAAAGAATCGGCCTGTGACTGCAAGGTTTTAGTCACTTGGTTGGAGGCTGTGACTATGAACCGGGAAGCCGAAGCAGCCTTGATAATAATTGCAGAGTTCTTATAAGCTGGATGCATAGCCATATCGAGATAAGATTCAGAGACTGGTGCAACATTTATGTGTGTTGAATTATCACTGGGAAGTGTAATCTCAACTGGACCTGGACAGTATTAATATAAATTGTTATAATTTCAGATAAGCCTACCACTTGATCCAGGGTTAAGATGTGCATTCTCGATAACTTGAAAACCTGTTCCAAGCTCACCTATAATTTGACCATTATTTTCATCAACGATCATAATCTGACCTTGAGAATCTCGATTACTTGGAGCTTTGATATCTCCTGCATTAAACGTTGATGGATCATACTGAGGTGGCGGAGAAGATGTATCCTCGATGATAATATTGCATTGATTTAGAATAGCTTCAAAGGTGTGTATGTCATCTTTTATCCCATTCGTTTTACTTTCCAATGGAAATTCAATTCGTATAACTGAGTTACTTCCTGAAGAAATTTCATAGTGGGGAATCAAATAACTTTGAGGTGGCAGGATGTTTATACGACTATTTGCAGGAAGTTCTAGATCAACTGAAGAGATTTTTAAATGAATTTGGGACCCTTCCGTTGGTATAGAGGCTTGGGGTATTGTAGATGTCCGAGTCATAAACAGTGACAATGTCTCAGGGCCTTTGGATGTGATGAGCCGCTCTTGTTGATTTTCAACAAAATAAGCCTTGACATTTTGGATAGCATAAAGAAGATCCTGCTCCTGTTGGTATTAGCTTTTGATTCAGAGGGAGAGAGGAGAGACAATACACTACTCATCATATAGATTAGTTAATTAATCTTGATAAGATGACAGATTTCGATGAAGAATCAACGGGATAAACAGGAAAAGCGATAGCAGATATACAAAGCTTCAACACCTCCAGGCTTTACGGATTTTAAAGACAGGAAGATGACATAAAGGTCTGTCTTTATGCTACTTATCGTTATGGGATAAGCGTTAAGTATAAAAGCAAAGGTTGGGAATCTCTGATGTAATATACAACTAATTACTAATTTATCTCCATAAAATAGTAGTTATCATTGAATCCATCTCGAGACTTATGCTCGTAAATCAGGTAAACATCATTTTAATGTTTCATCCATCATTAATGCTTCGTACGTACGTCTCATATTGCCCCGCTGTGATTGACTTAATTGTGGGCTTCTGACAGCGTGCAATGGAAATGAGCTTTGGAATGTTTAGTCCAATCGGAGCAATGCTAAATTTGAACAACGGCATCTAGTGTTGAAGATCAGAAAGAGACTAGTGGTGGATCTAGCGCCGCCAAGACACTAAAAAGCCCTTGTAACAGGTTAAAGAAGTTCCTTCAGATGAACCATCCTTAAGCGCATTCAACCAATCAGCAAGACACAGCGAAACTGATCAATTCTCGCTCAGCGCCTTTGACTGCATTGCTGTGAGGGCTGCAAATCCACTTTTCCAAATTGGAATGTTGTGTCTATTTAAAGATAGCTATTTTACATCCAGCCCATTCTTGATCGTCTCGCATTTGCTTAAGTTCGGCATCCACTATTTGGTATTTTGAATATACGGGCCAGCGAAACAGCTCAGGTTATTTATTGATTGCATGTCGAAAAAAATAATTTAACATTACGATAACCCGCTTAGGAAGAAACAGCTCGAAATAGAAATAATTAACCCTGCCATTTCCTACATATACCGCTGTAAAATCAAAAATAGATTAAATCAGCGAGATCTAAGACAGGCATTGCTAGGAGCTCTAATCTCCTTTCTCTCTACCGACCTGGTAATGTTGTTGTTGAAATCTCATGCTTCTAAGCTCTGAGCCGTAGAAATGTGTGATTATTGTGTTTCAAAACTCGAATCTTAAAGTGTATTTTGCCAAGTTTTACATTGAATGGCGAAAGTGATTGAGCCAAATGTAGTGCATAGCTTATCTCACTCACTGTATCTGTCCACCAAACCTATTGTATGAATCACTAAAATTATACAGCAAACCACTCAATTTTCAGAAGATTTTAAATATTATCGCTTCACAAAAATTCTGGAATATTAGTGTTTGCAAGTACAAAAGTTATTAAACCTTTCTGAATTTCATTGCTATATCATCAATCTCTATCCAAATATATTATTGCAAATTTAAAAAGATGTCGCTTTCGTTTTTGCTTTACTTTCGAAAACATAAGGGGAAAAAATTGAACAAGAACTTCGAGATACAGTCAAAGTAAATGACGCCTTTCAAATTATTTCGCCGTAACTTCTAATGAGGAGTTATCAATTACACTTTTCCCCTTCAGCAAAAATTGCCACAGAACTGCAATTCGAAAACTGATGATTAGCTTTAGCATTAAAATGCTTTTCAATTCAAAGTGAATGATGTTATAGGAATCGAATCAATCTTTAACATAGTTTTCTGACTCGGAACTTGGTCAAATCTGGATGAAGAAAAATATAAGCAAGCAAGTTTATGAGTGTGATTGCAAAACTTACTTTTGAAAAAGGCTAATCTTTGGTCATGAACATATCTGAATATTTCTTTGTATTCGGAAATTAGTGATTAAGCCAAGTCCACGATTTGTAAAACAATAATGAGCTAAAGTTTCAGAGTAATTACTGACCCTAACCCTAACACTAAGTCAGATGCGGACGCTACACCACCAACTCCCCTTCACCAACAAATTCAAAACGTCGAATGGGATTCGATAACCCAGATCTGCAATGATGGTATTTGACTGTTTGACAAGGTATGTCAATTTTGCTAGAGTGCCTGAATTCAAGTACCAAGCCCATTTCACCAGAACCCGAAGTCAATTATTTGCTCAATGGTCCTTAAATCTTTAGTTGTCAGCTGTAATTATGTTTATTATTTTTCAATTTTCCATTTTCTAGAAATGATATCTAAAATTAATTAGACTAAGACTCGCGATGATGTGCCAAAAAACTTCATAGAAATTGGGAAGAGGTCGTTCGTGCAAAGAAAATGGTCGTTTATCTACGCTGTTCTAGCTGGAACCTTAATTAATTTATCTTTGTTGTGGAACAGATTAATGGTAGTGGTGTTTTTCGTGATATTTAAATTTGATTATGTAAAATCTATTTGCTTTATAAAATAATAAATAAGAGTTTATTACTCGTTAATATGCAATCAATATACATTATTTATGAGTCTGTAACACATTAAAAACACATTAATTACTCATCGTTAAGCCTAGTAAAATACACTTTTATCAGCATGGAACGCTACGGGAGCTATCATGGGATTTCAGAAGTGGATAGAATGTGATATTTGATTAGTATCAAGGATGTTCTAAGATTATGTAATATTGTGTTATTTATCTGGAGAACAGTCGAGCAGATATGAGAGACGAAAAAAAGACGTGGAGAATAGCATTAGCAGAGTGAAAAGTGAGCAAGGCCTAACCTAAATATGTACACAATGATCATGATCACCGAGGAACTGTCACAGGCTATAGCCTTGCACTACCTAGTCGATAGCCTAAGCATATAATATGCAGACGCAGGGATAACATAATTATTATAACTTTCTTTAACACTAATTTTACAAGGCTAAGATCCTCAGCAACATAATCCATGCTCGAGATTATGTCATAGAGCAAAACGGCTGACGGCGGAAACACCGTATCTATTCTTAAGAAAGATGAGGCTCATGAACATCTCAACACCACAACAATGTAATGTTATATTTTTAAATACAGAGCTCGAGAATACCTGCAGAATGATGAAGAATAATCACAATCAATGTAATGATGTCAAGCAGCATCAAAACTGATGACTTGTTGAGAAATGGAGGACATAGGCGAAAAGGTCTTTCTAATGACTCTGAGTCATTCTCTGATATCAAGAGTTCGGATTGTGAATAAATAGAGGAGTTTCTTCTCACATATTTTGGATCTTCACTTTAAGATCTTCTTGTATATAGATCTAAGAATAGTTTGAATAAAACACTTCTTACGACCCTTACAGGAACCAAGTCAAAATGGGAAGCAAGCAAAGTGTTCCTTGTGTAGATGCAGTAACCATAGAAACAAGATGACATAATGATCGCCGTTAATATCACGAGGAATTATCACGTGATATATTATCAGTAAGTTGTAAGTTGCAAAAATTGAGACTCAATTCACGTAGCTTGGTATGATTCCGACAACCTCAAAAACACAAGACATCTTTAGCGACATCTCTCTTAGTCTTATAATAATAATAGGCATATCCAAAATCTTGTCACACCTTTAATCCAAATTTTGTAACTGTTCTTACTCGCTCTCTTAGAGCAATCGAGGACGATATCGAAATGAATTTCGATTCGTCTCCCCTTGTGACGCCAATTCAACCGTCACAGTCGGACTCTTTTTCCCCTTCGCAATGTTCAAGTTGTAGACCACGCAAGAAAACCAATCTTGAAAATACGCCGGCAATATCATGCTCCCTCCCTATTATCACCCTGCGAGTCAGCCACGTAAACGCAGCAGATCTGTCAGCTCGACATTCGCCCTTCAACACTCTAAAAAATATATCCACAGTTGCTTTCAACGCTGCATCCGAAGCGCTCCAGAACAAAAAATTAGAAGTAGCCAGTATTGCTCAGGCTCTTGATCAGGCGATTTCCAGGTTTAAAGAAACTCCCTTGGAACATATTGCTTAAAAGTTGGCTTCAGACATTGCCGATACATTCCGTTGCTTTACGAATGTTTATAACTCAAATATAAGGACTAGAACTCGTAATAACAATCTAAGCTTTTCAATTCACGCCACACTCTATGCTGCAATGGTGGGAAGACCTCAACCGTCAACTCTCCCAGAAAAACCTGCAACATCTCAGCCTAAGCTCTGTAATGCTCAACGTCAACAAGCCCCAGCAAAAGCCCCCGACAACACATTCGCCTACCAGAAGGCCATGCTAGCTGTAACTACCACATTTATGCCATTAAGTCAGCCCCCATAAGTAAACTTGGCCTGACCGGTCGCCCTCTTAAAGGAATCCAAAAAGTTAAGTCCGGCCTTGCTATTTTCCCGGCCGATGCAAGCCAAGCAGCATTCCTACATGATAAAGCTCCTAAAATCACTGCTGTCCTTGGGCTAACCGATGAAAAATCCAAACGCTGGGTGAATTACTTTCTCTATTATATCCCTATAAAAATCTCTACTCTTGACGGATCTATCACGAAAAACACCCACGAAATTGCCCTTGATGAAATTAGGTTCGAGACCGGAGTCACCAATTCGAGTAACATGGATACGTAGGATATGTCTCATACAGCCAACCGGCTCGACCTTTCTGGATCTTCAGCTCTAGCACTATTTCGCGCCAACCCCGACGCGCTCCAAGACCAACCCAGTATCAGAAATGCTGGGGCTTTCACGACCAGAGAAAATTTAAACGCGATACTAGATGTTCATAATGCGCTGTAAAAGATCACAAGCTCTGCCAAAACTCTCCGAAATGCAGCAACTGCTCTGGACCTCATGCAGCAACAGACCCGATCTGTCCCGCACAGCCTATAGTCAGACGCGGCATTTTAATATACCCTACTAGAGCTGAGATAGCAAGGCTTCGTACAGCAGGAGAAGCAGCTTGGAAAATCGCGAACTCACTGAGCTCTGTCCAAACACAACCTTGCTCAAATAACTTATGTTAAAAGGTATAAAAAGCTCTCAGAGAAAGGTTCTTAGGATCTTTAAAGCCAATGTTGGCCGAGGCCAAGCCAACCACGATTTACCACTAACGCTGGCTCTTGATGACAACTCTGATATTATTTTACTTCAAGAACCATTGACGTTAACCTCCTCTGAAAAAAGAGTTACGAAGTTTCACCTTGACTACGACACTTTCAGCCCTACCGATTTGTGGGAAGTAAGGCCTCGGGTTCTCACCTATGTACGGAAAGGAAAGAAATTGTTCCCAGAACAATTACCCCCAGCTAACACTAGAGATTTCTGTTGGGTCAAGCTAGCTGGTGTCGAACTACCTATCATCATAGTAAATATTTATAGACCCCCTCAAGAAAATCGAGCGGGCTCAGTCATATCAGCTCCTAAAGACTGGAGTATTCCGAGCAACTGCCTCATAGCTGGTGATCTTAATACTAAATACCCTGAGTGGGACTTTAATGCAAATTTATCTGGTCGAGCGGAGGAATTAGTGAGCTGAATTAGAAAGTTAGGTCTACAAGTGATTTCTTCTTCTCATTACGCAACACACAATAGAGGCAACACATCAGACCTCGTATTCTTGAATTTTCAAGGAGCGCAATGTATGATCGAAGAGCATTTACACACAACTTTTGATCACGAAACCCTGGTGTCAACAATTCCTTGAAGAAGACATTATAAACGACTTCCCAGGATTCAGTATATCGATTCTCCTGATGCCTTACAAAAATTTGCTTCGGGGGTACAATAAACAATGCCTCCTATCCACCTCCACCCTACAGATTTGGATCATTTAGTCTACAAAATAATTGAGTGCATCTAGTGCAATTTGCAACGTTTCTCCTACGTAAAAAATACTCAGGCTCAGGGACCCAGTGGTGGAACGAGGATTTTGCAAGAAATGCCGCTAATTATCGACGTGTGAGATGTTTGGGGGATGCCTCTCTGGAGAAGAATGAACTGCGTAGGGCTACTCGCGCGGCAAAGAAGGTCCATTGGCAAGCATTTATTCAAAATACTAGTCGTGCTAGTAATATTTTTAAGATAACTAGATGGCAAAAGCAAGAGATAAATTTGCCAACCCTTCCATTCGACATGAAGGTGTATCTTATACTAATCCTTCAGCCAAAGCCAGCATTCTTCGCAAATCACTACTTGAGAGAAGATCAACGACAGACGATTTCGCTCCAGTCCTATCTACAACAAACTCCACCGGTAAAATCAACCTCTCTGATAAAGTTACCGAAAGTGAGATCCAATACTACCTTCTCCACGCCTCAAGCTCCTCCTTCGGAATCGACGGGATCATATTCAATATACTAAAGGCTTGCTGGAACACTGCGAAAGAAGCAATTGTAATTCTGTTCAAATAGTGCCTGGAAAAAGGTTTTCACCAACAATCTTTTAAACGCGCGGAAGTGGTCGTCGTACCCAAACCAAACAAACGTGACCTATCGTCAACAAGATCTTGTTGTCCAATTTCTCTTCTATCATGCTTAGGAAAAGTATTAAAAAGACTCTTAGCAGGAAGAATCATCCAAGCGGCAATTCGTGAATAGGTACTACATCCTCAGCAATTCGGAGCTTTACCCAAAAGTTTGGCAATAGACTTGGTCGGTTGTTTATTTCACGATATAAAATAATCTCGTTCACGTAATTGCTACGCTTCGCTGGTTACAAAGGATGTTAAAGGTGCTTTTGATACTGTACTCCCTGGTAGATTAAAAGATCACCTCACAAATCAAGGATATTCTAGTTGGTTAGTACAATAGGTAGTATCGTTCATGATAGGGCGCTCGGTACGAACTCAATTTGAAGACACTATCACTAAGGAGGAACCATTATCCTGTGGGCTCCCATGAGGCTCTTCAGTATCCCCCATACTTTTCATGCTTTACATTGAACCTATTTTCTGACTAGGAGGAAGATAAACTAAGTTCGGCTACGCTCATGACATAGGCATACTTTGCACGGGCCCAAGTCTCACAGATAGCACAAAAAGCACAATTAGCTATTGAATACTCCGAGATAATAGCGTGGGGTGATCGCAATGCTATTTCCTTCGAGCCAGATAAGAGTGAGCTCCAACACCTTACCCAAGCTACTAAACCAAAAGAATACCCAATGTGCAGAACCCAAGGCAAGGAACTTCAAGCAAATCAAGCCACAAGATGACTTAGCGTCTGGCTAGACCGAAAATTTCCGTTCCTTTCCCACGTTACCAAATGGACAGTAAAAGCTACAGCAGTCGCTAGTCATCTCTGTCGTCTGAGTAATACCCATCGGGGCTCCCCCCCACATCTGGTACGACAAGCCCTCGAAGCTTGTTTCTTCTCAACTGCATTCTACGACGCGGAAGTATGGTGGCCAAGAGACAAGATATTTTCGTTGGCTAAAGGAAGATGGCTCGAAAAAGATAGCCGCTGCTCGGGGCACTTATCTCAGATCTAGAAGGCGATAAATATCTGTCTCAGGGCTACTCTACCGGTAGATCGGAAAACACCTATTACCGCTCTACATAGAGAAACGGAAACACTCCCACTCAAGCAAACGCTGCAAAGAATACAAATCTTTCAGTCACTTTGCCTTCGCAGAGCAGCAGCTTCGGAAATTGGCTTGGTACAAGTCAGATGGATTCCAGGCTATCAGGGTATCATCGGAAATGAACGAGCAGATACTCTGGCGAAAGAAGCCTATCCTCTAGAGAGCCCTTCTACAGTAGCATCAATAGCACGCGCTAGAACTCTCCTTGAAGAGGAGTATCAGAAAGAGCTCACCTTGTACTGGAACATACGCGCCTGTGTGCGGTACAGAAACCTTGAAATCGAGATGAAGGCCCGAATGCCTCCGTAAATTTTTCTAATACCAAGACGTAGCCTAGGCTTACTATAGGCCGCACGTTCTAGACATGGAGACTTCACAGCTTATCACCGCCACTTCAAACATACAGAAGCAGAACTTTGTTGTTCACACGGACAAGAAAAGACGCCAGAAAATCTCTTTTTCTGTCAAAACTTAAGGCGGAATGATAACATACACAGGAACTACTTAAGATGGAACACTATGGAATTCGTCAAATGGGCACTTAACAGATAGCTAAAAACTGGTCCAATGATTAAGTGTTCCACCAACAATTTACCATATACGAATGTTTTCTTTTCTTTATATTTTCTCAAAATCTTCATCTCTCCTTTCCTCTTATTCTCTTTTACTCTTTCGGGGGTAACTAGATGAATTGATGCTTATACTTGTTATATATTTTACTGGTATATGCGAAGATTGTAGCGCACTTGACTGGCACCATAGTGGCCTCAATAGTCCTCGGTTTCCTCGGATTATTAGTGTAGATTAAGTAGCTGTTAGTTTTTACTCTGAATTGCCTAGCAGCCAAAGGCTATGCAGGCACGCCAAATGCCCCATGGGAGGCGCGAGGCCGGGGTTAGCCCGTGTGCCTGCTTGGCGTTAAACAACAACAACAATAGTAATAACAATAATAACTTTAAAAATACCCTATAAATTACACATGCATGATATATTTTTACCGCCTGTAGAGAAGTCGAACCCTTTTGAACATGTTAGGCTTCTCGCTGGTCCAGGCTATATAAAACCATTTACTGTAATATATACGCAATATATATCACGTGATATACCACTATATAAATCAATGTAAATAAACATATAAACAAAACATTCATTTTAAGTGGATTAGACGTCGACAACCTCTTGAGCTTTCTCTCGACACATTGAACGCACCATGGCATGAAATAAATAGGACAGAAGCAAAGGAAAAAATAGGCGCCGTTGGACGTGTAGAAGGTTTGAATAAATATAAGGAATGGACTACGTCCAGAGAAATCGGAATACTTGATCTCATTGTTTTTTCAGATGGGTCAATGGATGAAGACGGAAACGCAGGGGCAGGGTACTGCATCTATCGCGGTCCCACGACAGAGATTGCTTGTGGAAAAATACCACTCGGACGCACGGTCGAAGTTTATGACGCAGAAGTAATTGGTGCAACAGAAGGTCTAAAAGCGGCTGTTACGCATACTATGGCAAAATATGCTACCAATGTTGCCGTCTGCCTCGACAATGAAGAAGCTGCCATTCGC
>PEDP01000869.1:0-16420 GCA_002918395.1 Erysiphe pulchra | reverse complement strand
CAAATACGGTATAATCTGACAAAGATCACAGAGCGGTAGATCTTTGTTGACAATGAAAGATTTTAGTCTAATTTCGTCTGTGCGACCCCTGTTCCAACAATTAGTCTTTTTAGATTTTTGCCAAGACCGTAGCGTCCAGCGCACGCAACTAGCTAAGCTACGATTGAAAAATAACTTTGTAATTCGATAGGGACGTAGATCTTATTTAATAAATCAACGTCTAGCTCTATGGTTATCAAGTTGTGTTGTGATCAGTTTTTTGACAAGGATGGAGATGCCAACCCAACTGTAAGGGGTATTTATTATTGGAGTGATGTTAATATTTAGACAGAAAGAATTGGATAGTGTTTCTCCCCCAAGACTCTCATCTCCCAAAGAGTTTATCATAATTTGGCGTCCGTGTCAGTGCAAAACTACTTCCTAATCGAACTAAGACCCCTCAGTGCGGAAACTGCTACGGGTTGCACAATGAGCGGGCCTGCTGTAGGGCACCTCGCTGCAGGCCAATAGAAGGTATAGCCCCAATACCAAACTTTACTTATATCTTTTCTAATGTATTAATTGGATAAGTTCGAAATGCAGCAGTGAATGCTTGAAATTGTTTATATCCAGCCGTGGAATGACCAGCTGCACCTGTATCAATTTAAATGCCATGAAATAACGAAGAGTCGTAGCGGTTTTCAAGCGAGGAAACATGATTGTCTTTTTCTGGTCCGAACAGCGTAACTGTTTTGGTTATCGCGTGTTTTGTTGACTCCTGGGAAAGTTGTCGCACAGTTTTAAATGCTTCGGTTTTTGTCATTTTTCCACATGTAGTATGAAACGTCTCTGATTCATTATTTTCGAGTGAAAAATAATTGAAATGGTCGATGAGCTCGGTGTCGATATCGCTTGGATCTTGACCCTCGTATTCTACTATAAATCCATCTAATTTTTCTTCAAATTTCGTATCTAATAAAATGGTACTGCCTTGTTGATTGATTTTTCGACCTTGATATTTTGTTTGAAATCATCTCCTTGCTTGTAAACGTTCCTGCTCTGTATGTCGCGTAGACCAGCACCCTTCTTTGCGACGGACAAAGCATATTTGGTTTTTGTTGCGTATATTGTCTTGAGAAGTTCCTTTATAACTGTGGTTGGTGTGTCTATTTCGTTGGCCTTGAAAACGTCGATCTGTGAAAAATTGGGTTTGATGAACAGAAGATTCTTGATCAAACTGCTGTTGGTGTACTTGGTCGTATGAACGTTCTGCCTTCCATGTCGCAATACAAGCTTGTAATCGATTCAAGAGATCTGTCACGCTGTTATTGTTTGAATAAGTGGAACAGGCAGCTCGGGTCGCAGGATGACCTCTAAAAGTAGTCAAAACTTTGGCATATAAGTATGGCTCGTTCTTGAAGGATTGGTTGAGTCCAGATTGGATCGTATGAAGCTTTGTAATCAATACAGTTAGTGCCATTTCAACATCTTTTGTACCTTCTTCTTCACTAAGTATGGAATTTCGTGTCAAAGTAATTAGATGGCGGACCACCATACTTAGATTCATTATTATATATCTTCATGAGATTAATAAAGGATTAACTACTACTATTTACAGTGGTGTCGTATCGGGGTCTTGAATAATTTTGACTAGAAGTGACCGACTGTCTTGTAATTGGAAAAAATGGTCAGTAATTTTCCATTACTTCGTGTATACAATCATCTGGCATCGGTTGCCAGTGGCCAAGCCGGGATTTCAGAAGTTCATTCGCGATAGTCTGACCTGTTCTCGGTATAAAAACGTTTCGCGATCGAAGAAAGTCTCTTAGAGCTTTGGTTTGAGAAGTTGTCTTTTTGTATTCGGTAATACCAAAGTTTTTGAAATCTGAGGACCATAATGCATGTAGCTCCCTACCGTAGATATTAGATATTGTCATCTATATAGACGTCGATTCTGGTTTCAATATAATTTGCTATATCTGTGGAAGTTGCTTCAGTAGCTTCTTTGGGGGCCCATGGCTTAAATTCCATTTCTTCAGTGATGGGCAAGAGCAAAGTCGCATCCTCGAATTTGGACATTTTTGGATCAATAATTAACAACCTACGGCTGCTTTCTTATAGTGACAGTGGATAAAAACGACCTACGGCTGCTATTCTCCTTCGATATATTAATCTACAACTATTACAACGATTGGTTCTGATCTGCATTGAAACCAATCAGTGTCGATAACCTGTATTGTGTGATTTTATTCCCGGGTTCTATGTTACCTTCTATCCGATGCTACTCAAAAGATACGTCATGGGCTTTACTCCATACGCTATGCATTTGGCTGACATCGGGGCGTGGATAGTCCGACGATAAAACATCAAATTCTAATTATCTTAACCAGTGTAGACCAACAATAACATTATGAGAACTCCATGAGTTTTTCACAACAAAATATTAAAATATTCTCCGTTAATGTGGGCTGTAGCTCTACTGCACACACAACTCGCTCGAAACCGCTTTCCACACTAACATGGACATTATACTAATACAAGAACCCTACATTTTCAGAGACCTTGAGGGAAAAAGAGAGGTTCTCTTCAGAAATCTTCTGTATAATCAGTCTGAAGCCACAGATGGCCCCCCTAAATACGCCATCTGTTCCAAGGCAATTTATCCCTTTCCCGAAACGAACAATGATAGAAACCTCCAGGACTATTCTAGGAGCTGGAAATACGACACCATGTAAAGACGGAATCTTTAGCGCAATGCTTCGCTTCGCATGGCTAAATATTTATAATCTAATATTTGAACTCCTCCAAGCACGTATCGACAGTGGGTACCATCCTCGCTGCTTTCGGACAGCTATCTTAGCGTTTATTGTCAAACCTAATAAGGCAGACATAACTATCCCTAGCTTTTATAGACCTATAGCCCTGCTCTCAGTCTTTGGTAAAAGTCTAGAAAGATTTTTCGCGAGACGCATGGCATGGATTTCCATTAAGTTTAAGATTCTTGTTCGCCAACGGTTCGGTGCTCTGCCACCTCACTCGTCAGTAGATTTAACTACTTTTTTGGCTCATGATATAGAAAATGCTCTAAACGAACGATAGACGGCATCTGTCGCTACTCTTGACATAAAAGGAGCATTTGATGCAGTACTACCAGGAAGACTTGTAAATCGACTACAAGGACAAGGGTGGTCATCACAGCTTTGCGATTGGATTGGTTATTTCACAACGGAGCGTACTGTCTCGATCCGATTAAATGGCGTAACTGGTCCTCCTCAAGCAATCAACTGCGGCCTACCACGGAGCTCCCCGATATCTCCAATTTTATTTATGCTTTACATCTCTCCTCTTCCGCTTGAAATGTCTCAAAAAAGCATTTGGATATGCTGCCGATCTGGCCATCCTTAAGATCTCCCCCTCACTTGACCTAAATTCGACCAAAATTCGACCAAAATTCATGAGACAATCAACGAAGTATTGACTTGGGGCAAGGATGAAGGCGTGATTTTCGATCCCAAAAAGTCTGAGCTTATGCACTTTACTTCAAGAAATAAAGATCAAGGAAACAGTCCACGGGTATGTGCAAGTAGCTTTGTGATTTCCGAAAATATTAACAGGCCATATCTAAAATAGCTGGGAGTACATTTTGATAGAAAACTGATGTTCAAGAGCCGTGCGTTAATCCAAGCTTCTAAAGTTTTAAATGTTGCAAACGCTCTCCGGTATCTTGAAAATACAACTAGAAGAGCCCCTCCGATTCTCTTTAGGTAGGCCGTATTATCATGCGTTCTACCTGTAGCACACTTTGCGGTTGAGACTTGGTGGCCAGGAAAGACTAGAAGTAAAAACTCAAAAACGATAAGTAATAGAGTCGGCAACAATATAAATGCACTAAATGAGGTCTATACAACAGCTACTAGAGCGATTCTGCCCGTTTACCGTACTACCCCAACCCAAGCTCTCCTAAGGGAGGCTGGCCTAAACCCAGCAGAAATTTCTCTTAATATATAGTAAGAAGAGCTGCCGTCCGAACCCATCGCCTTGATGACCGTCACCCACTATACTGCCGTACATCAAGGCTACCTCTTAGTAGAACATCATCACGATTTACAAGGTCCTTAGATTCTTTACCATCGTCAGAACAAATAAACCCATTGACTTACCCTCTCTGGGAAAAAAAAGAACAAAAAAAAACTCTATCTTCTCTTCCACTATAGAAAAATTTTCTCCCGAATCAAGATCTCGAATTTTCCAGGAATTCCTAAATACACTTTCAAAAAATGATAAAAAGGTCTATTGTGATGGGTCGAAGCTACCTGATGGAAATGCAGGAGCTGGCTTTGTAATATTTCAGCTAGGACGCCAAATCGGTTCAGACGCTTCCCCTCTAGATAGAGTATTCGAAGTTGAGGATGCTGAAGTCCACGCAGCGCTCCATGGAATCAAATCTGCGATTTCACTCCCATCAAATCGCTTTTCAAAAGATCTATGGTTTTCATAGATAACTACAGTGTAGCGAGAAGTTTACTCTCAAAAACTACTGTACTGTCTTCCCAAAACAGCTTACTTAGAGGCCCTGGAAACTATCAAACCGTGGAAAGCAAGAATTAAACTTCCACATATCGCCGAGGGCAAGATAAAAATACGCTGGGTGCCCTGTCATTCTGTAATTTATGGCAATAAAATAGCAGACCTTAAGGCTAAATTAGGTGCGGCCATGACTTACAACGAGACACAACAAAAATATTCGTTAGCTTCACTGCGACGTTGGCAAAAGATGAGAATGAAATACCAATGAAATATCTGGTGGCAAACTAAGGCACCTAATAGGTAAACTCAGCTCGAAATTATTTCTGCTCCTCTTCCACCCAAAGAGAGCTTCGGCTGAGCCGGAAACTACTAGGACGCCTTATCGCTTCTAGTAGTGGTTTTCAGCTTTTCTTCAACTTTTATTAAGTGCTAGCTGTCTTACACAACGCCTCACAACATGTGTTTTTTTGCTTAGATAAGCCCATCGCTCTAGAGCTCCGGCTCTAGCGCCATATTTCCCTAGATAGGATAAGCGTTTAGCGCGACGGTCTCGTGAAACTTGTATTTAGACGTTAAATAGTAAATAACTAGCAGTGCCTGTCTCGTTGGAACGGGTGGATGTTCTAGATAATTTGAAAGCCTTTTTGGGAAAAAACTGTTGTGTTTTGAGAAAGTTATGGGGTTTTAAGTTGATGCACTTCTTAATGGACCTGAAACTTTTATTGACGACCACTTTCAATTTGATACTGAATCCGTTACTCTTCATGATCTCCATGATACGTAAGGAGAAAACTTAGCTGGTGGCAACTTATATTTTGAAGGCCATGATGCTGAATTTCGGTAGTTACACTCCAATTATTATACCGAAAGATGAAATATATCCTAGCTTCTTAGATGCATACCAGGCAGTCATTGAAATTCAGTGAAAGGGAGGCTTTCGCCTGAGTTAAAGCAGGCGGCATCTAAAGAGATGTGAACGGATTTGAAATTTATGTCCCTTTGAAATGCCAAAAAGACTTACGTCGTAGTCTTTTAAGGCAAGACCTGTACTGAAAGCCAAGACCACCATTTTAATGGACTGCAAAACATCAATCATTCTTGAACCAGTGAATAAAGCAAATCCACAGGGTGAATGGACATTTTCTCTCGGTACTAATCCATCTCATAATCACAAAGGTATCTCTTCATCTTCCTTTTCTTTTCATAGATTTCGTATTAGAGGTGAAAACGTGGGAATGTTTCTGTTGAATGCACGAGGCTGTGGGACTTCTTAGAAGCAAACCCTGGAACTTGCATTCTCGCAATTTATTGTCAAAAATAAAAGTTGTAATTTTGTCAAAACTGGTCCAATTATCCGCGATAGCTATACTGTGTGAGCCAAAATAAGGGCCATGACATTTATTAGGTTTACACCCTTCAACAAAGTACTTTGTTCTCTTGAAAATAATAGCTTCTGGCAAAGATATAAAGGATATTAATGATAGACTTAAGACCTTGTTTTTGCATGTCCAGATATGGTTCACATTTACACAGAAGATGGATATGTGCTTATTGTAGATTGCACATGTAAAACCAACGTCTACAACCTTCCATTGTTTTGTATCAACTTTACCACATCTACAAATTAGACATTCCCTTTGGTACATTGTCTATTGGCTAGGGAGAAACAAGCCGACTATTGCTTTTCTCTGGAATGATTAGATGATATGTTTGAAGAATTAAATTTAGATGATCCTGCGGTAATTTTCCATGATAGGGATAGAGCGGAAATGAGTGCATTAGAGGCCATATTTCCCAACACTCCAACTATTCTATGTACATGTAGTATATCTTGAACGGCACTGGTGGCCTCACGAGAAAAAAATGTGTGAACATTATGGCTTTCGAACAACGTCACCAGAACAAACTGGCCATGCCGGCGGTCTAAAAGGCTGGCTTGGATCAGCACGCAACGACTTTTCTCACTTCTTGTTAAGATGGTCCCATATTTTAGGGCACACCTACGACGCTTCATTGTAATGTAATGAAATGTCACAGAATAAATAGTGACCTTTAAGGTCTAACTAAGTATACGAAGTTTATATTATAAGGTACGTTGGGTTTAGGGAATACTTTATATACACATAAATATTAGACTTTTGAAGTCCCATACCCTGTTAGGGTGATTATCACTAGCCTCGCCGATCACTGGTTGTGCTCCAAAGGTTGCTTGCTAATTTATCCCGTAACATGGAAGGGCGTTTACAAAACACGGATTTAACAGCCTTTATAGATAAACCACTATTGCAAAATCTGACTCGAGTTATAAAAAGAAAGGTCTCAACTTATTTTGGCAAATAAAAAAGAAGACGGAACTAGAGCTCAAAGAAAAAGCTGCAAATTCTCAGGTTATACTCGGGATTTTCGAAGAAAAATGGGGGCCCCTTATAGCCAAGAAATTCGGCAATTTATGGATATACAGGTACAGAATGTAATTCATATAAAAAAGCAGTTATCTGTGTTAACCAAGTCAGTTGACTTACTAAACTAAACTAAACAAAGCTAAGCTAAATTAACCAAATTCTATTCAAAATCTAATAGTTAAGCTTCTGTTGGCCTGTCGCCGTCTTCTGTAACGGCTAGACGCCTGTCATGCATGCTATATATGAGTCTTGTGAGCTCTTTAACACCCATGGATTCATAGCCGGATGACGCTCAAATCCTCGACCTCCTAATTCGGACTACAGCCGACCTCGAGCTTGTTTGGGTGTCACATTTTTGCGACAATGTGAATACCCAACCTGTCTTTGAGAAATTTCAGGATGAATTACGATATTTGATCAATTCAGGCCAGTAAAGTAAAGTGTTTTGATCAAAATAAGATAAATCAGTATTTAAGTTTTCATAATTATCTTGATATGTTATCTTCCTGAGAACACATGTCTCTATTCAAACGTTTAGACACGGGTTAGAAGGCGGCGACTTATAAAGATTTTGATAAGAAGGAACCGTGAGAATATATCAATAGATCAAGATAACTATGATGTTCGTTTTGTTGATTGCGAAGTTCTTATGCTGTGGTTGTGTGTTGAGAAGATACGGTAAGGAAATAAGGTTGTTATCTTGATATTGAGGGGGAAATGATGGATCTTACGTTCAGTACTGCCGGATATTTCAGGCTAATATTTTAAGCTTTAACTGGCACAAAGACTAGTAGGGATATTATCCCTGAAGCGAGGCTTTGCGCCCCTGTTCACAATCTACCCATGCACCTCTGTATTTCCAAAGATACCCATGTTAGTTCTGATTAGAGTGGGTCTTAATCAGATTTAGATGGAAATAATTGGCTTTAACAGGGATATTTCACGTTAAATTGCTTCACTGTCTTTTTGAGGTATTAAGGACAATTGTAGTTACGTTGCAAATGAAACCTAGCGAAAACTGACTGACCGCCTTCCACTTATAGCATGCTGATTACCATCTCGTCGCCATGAGAGATTATCATATGTTGCCCTTTTCATCATTAAGAAACAAATTATGTGTTTGCCACGCATTGGGCAATGAATTCACGACCTTTTGTCGCGTCTCATCTAGATTCTGCACAACAACGTAATACTTATGGCGTTAGGTTATCTTTTTCCATTCCTAGCGCAGAGCAGGGTGACGCGGAAAATACTACCACTGCCACAGAACATCAGATAGACGAGGAAATTCAAAAGATTAAGAGATATGAGGTGAAATTTTTGAAAATTTTATATAATTAATGCTAACTAATTTGGCTTAGGACTTTACGACAATAGGTAAACTCTTATCTAACTACAAATTTGGTGAATAAACCAACTGATCAATGAATGTACGTTACTAGACTGGGTACAAGATGCCGCCAAAGAACACCTATGGCGGAAATATCGGCTTAGAGAAAATACCGGATACTCAAAGAATACGTGTCTTACTGGATTTAGAGATAGGCTTGCAGAATCTTTTGAAGCGGCTCACGGATGGATAATTGTCACCTTAATAGGTCCTAATTGCCAAAATCTACTGAATTCGAACTCAAGTTTAACAGAAGTGTAGGTATTACCATTGGTGTCAATGCAGCGTTTCTTAATATTATAACTGAATGGCTTTCTGATGCGAAACTTGGCTATTGCGAAACAGCCTTTTATCTAAACGAGAACTTTTGCTGTTGGGGAGCAGATAATGGTGTGTCTTTCTCAGTAAGATATATACCATCTTTTACTAACTAATCTAGGCTGTAACGAATGGCATCGGTGGAGCTCATTTTCCATAATCAATTATCTCATGTATATTATGTTTGCTGTACGACTTTCGTAAAAAATAGAAATGAAAAAACTAATGCCCATAATAGACTATTTTTGCTTTAATCTCAGCGACTCTAGTAAAACTGCTAGCTCCTTATGCTGCGGGGTCTGGAATATCAGAAATTAAATGTATCATCGCCGGTTTTGTGATGAAAGGCTTTCTTGGCTTCTGGACACTTATCATCAAGTCAGTCGCCCTCCCCCTCGCAATAGCTTCTGGCTTATCAGTGGGGAAAGAAGGTCCTAGTGTACACTATGCTGTCTGTACTGGTAATGTGATATCGAGGATCTTTGATAAGTATAAGCGAAACGCTTCCAAGACTCGAGAGATATTAAGCGCTTGTGCCGCAGCTGGAGTTGCTGTAGCTTTTGGAAGCCCCATAGGTGGAGTTTTATTTTCATTAGAAGAGATTTCATCATACTTTCCGCTCAAGACCATGTGGAGAAGTTACTTTTGTGCTCTAGTCGCTACTGCTGTACTTGCTGCCATAAATCCATTCCGGACAGGCCAGCTTGTACTGTTTCAAGTCCATTACGATCGATCATGGCATTTTTTTGAGGTTGTGTTTTATATCATCATCGGCATTTTTGGGGGTATTTATGGTGCGTTTGTGATTAAGTGGAATCTTCGTGTACAAGCTTTTCGAAAAAAGTATCTTACCAACTATGCTGTTCTAGAAGCGACCCTACTTGCTACTGGGACTGCAATTATATGTTACCCAAATATGTTTCTTAGGATTGATATGACCCAAAGTATGGAGATATTGTTCTTGGAATGTGAGGGGGCCGAAGATTATAATGGTCTCTGTGATAAAGAAAACAGATGGAAACTTGTAATTTCACTGACATTAGCCACTGTGATTCGAATATTCCTTGTTATTATTTCATATGGATGCAAGGTTCCAGCTGGAATTTTTGTTCCCTCAATGGCTATTGGAGCATCTTTTGGTCGGACTGTGGGAATAATAGTTCAAACACTCTACGAAACTTATCCAACATCTGTTTTTTTTGCCGCCTGCCAGCCTGACGTTCCATGCATTACACCAGGAACCTATGCTTTCCTTGGTGCAGCAGCAGCTCTCAGTGGCATAATGCATATAACAATCTCGGTCGTAGTTATTATGTTTGAACTCACTGGAGCGTTGACATATATTCTTCCAACAATGATCATTGTAGGAGTTACAAAGGCAGTTAGTGAATTATTTGGAAAAGGTGGTATTGCTGACCGAATGATATGGTTCAGTGGGTTCCCGTTTCTTGATAACAAAGAAGATTATGTCTTTGATATTTCAGTCTCACAGGTTATGGCCAGCAATATTGTTGCCCTGCCATCAAGAGGTCTTAGTTTAAAAGATATTGAACAGCTTCTTGTCAAAGATCAGTATAATGGATTCCCAATTATAGAAGACAAGCGAACTAAAATACTCGTTGGTTATATTGGCCGAACTGAACTACAATATGCAATCGACCGTGCTAAGAGAGAGTGTAATATTAGTTCATCTGCGAAATGTTACTTCACTTCATTAAATCTAGATACAGATTCATTAGTTGATACACAGGCTACATCACCTACACTCTTAACAGTTGACGGTATTGAAACATCCTTGCTTGACTTTAGCCGATACGTTGATTCGACACCAATAAGGGTACATCCACGACTTCCTCTCGAAACTGTCTTGGAAATATTTCGCAAGATTGGGCCCCGTGTCATTATTGTTGAATATCAAGGAAAGTTGGCTGGCTTAGTTACTGTGAAAGACTGTCTCAAGTATCAATCTAAAGTTGAAGCCAGCGAAAACCTACGCGATGATCGACTCATAGCTGAAACGTATGAGAGGTTGTGGAACTTTCTTAATGCAACTGTCGGTTTTTTTTACGAAATGGTATCATGTCTCTCCTACGGTCGAATTCGCTTTGAATTACTATCTCCTACTACAGGTCGCATAAATTCTAGGGGCTTATCACGAGAAACATCACGTAGACGAGCTAGAATGAACATTAGTAACTCGAATGACACAGCAGCCTTAAGTGGTCATAACATAGAAAATGATTTCGAATTGAACGACCGCTAGAACTCATCTACTTCATTCTCTTAAGCAGGACTTTTTCTATTTAATTATTATAATATTGGTTTCTGATCGGCTCGCGTCACACTTCAACATACTACATTCTCACCTCTGTAAAAATGAAGAAAGGCTTGACGTTAAGTTCACCCAGCCTAAGAAACCAATTCGTTATTGGTCAGATAAATATGTCGAGGAAGTGAGAAAAAGAACAGCTATCTTTTTGTATTGCCATACAGAAATATATACAATTCAACTCTCTTATTTAAACAGCTACAAAAAAAAGGGTTCAACCCAAACAGGAGCTGGTATACCCGAGACGTCACTAAAAACAGTAATGTAATAATAATGTTATAGAGCTTGTAATTTTTTTTTTGGCCAGATTTCGACCCCTGACACATAAACACATCTGAAAAATCCGTAGAGGTGTTCTAATCCCAAACTTATATAAAGCACAAGCATTAGAGGCTTCACAACCGACAAGTCCTTTTTGGTCGGAAATTGTTGTACTTACAAGCTACGAAGCTAATAAGACTCTATCTCGAGGACTAGTTTGGAAAACCTCTTTTTCGGATATTTTGGCCATGCCTCAGTACACACTAGATAAAAATATTGTAAAATCCCCGAATCCTGGATATATATGTATAAACTAGAGACTAGAGCTTTGCACATTTTTTTATTGTATAGTCACGCATTCATCTTTAGATATTAATAACAGTTTTCTAGATAGTCTAAACACATTCGTTCAAAATAAAACCATCAATTCCTCTTCTGCATTCTGATGAAGAAGAGGTTACTGTTTGCAATGAGTAAAAGGTCGGTGATCCCAGTATTTGTTTAGTACATACTTCCAATTATTATTTTGTGTCTTCTATTTCCTGATTTCGTATCAGTTTCTTACATTCTTTACATAAAAGACCAATTTGATTTATATTTGAACCTTCTTGATTCACACCATGAGCATTCTTTTAAAATTGGCTTTTTTTTTTTTTCTCTTCTTCTACGGTAGCTTTGTGAGGGTTTTTAATTAAATGTTTTTTAAAATTTCGAGTTATCTTAACCCCCGACATGTCCAAAATTTTAGATTGGACATCCTCAGATGCGTGATATTCTTTAGTGATCAAGTTATCAATGAAGATTTTCTTTCGAATTTAGTTACTGAGCCACAGTGAAAAGAAAATAAAAACACTATTTGCTTCGTTAGAGTTGACATTTTGCAAGGTTCGTCCAAGTGAAGTAAAATTTGATGGTGCTCATTATGCTAGCTGATTGTATGCTTAATTGAATGTTGATAAGTATATATACGAGTACCATCCACATCTTTTAAGGAGATTGCAAAAGAGAGGGTTATGCTATGCTAACTATTGCTAATATATCATGACTGTTTGTTGCTAATTGCGTCGCAAAAAGCGAGTCAACCCAATCGTATTGTAAAAATTGTGCCAGAAATTGTGCACTTGACTAGAGCCTACAAGCGCGGGATAACACAACAGATCCGTACATAACTCTGAGGGAATTTGATAATTTAGCATTTTGCAAACAGGGGTATCAATATACAACATAACGCCAAAACTCCAAAGACCGAAAAAAACCCAAACACCTCTTTTATAATCCCTATTAGATAATTGATGTTACAAATGAGTTAGCCCTAACATTAACAAGTTAGACTTTATCTTCTTAAGCTATCTAATCTTGCTTGGAGGTCATCATCAATAGAGTCATTTTTTACTCCAGCACCAATTGCCTGAGGTATTCTTCCTTCCGAAATAGGATTTGCCTGAAGGCCTTGTGGTGTTTCTCCCATCTGTGAGTAAAGTCAGCATAATTTGCCAAGTAAAGTGCTAATAAGAAAGATACCGAATTCTTTAAATCAATGCCAATTTCCTCCAGTACCTGCTCTACAATCTCTTCTCCATCAACCTCATCTTCAAGGCCGGTCACATCATCAATAGCATCATCCATCATCTCTTGTCTTTGATCCATAATGTCATTTTCTCTTTCAAATTCAAGTGCTATCCTCTGGAGTGCCGGCAAATTCATACTTCTGTTCATACTTCCAAGAACTCCAACAGCACCTTTCATTGCTTGCATCATTTGATCATTAGTTCTTACAGTCTTTCTCAGGTTAGTCACGACATTAACAATTTTTGGATCGCCAAACCTGTATTCTCAAGCTAATAGCCTGCAATTGTGTTTTCATTGCACAAAATTTTTCAACATATCTTCTGGTTCTCACAAGATCTTTAGCCTGAATCTTGCAAGCCCCCATTTGCCCATTTTTGGCACTTTTCTTAATCTCCAGCACCAACTTTTTCTCTTGATTTTCGAGCTTTACTCGCTCACGATCCAGTTCACGGAGAGTCTTTTCAATAGAGCGTTGGTGTTTGCGTAGTCGCTCCGCGGGCGTCATCCGCTTTCCGAAAGCCCATTCAACAA
This sequence comes from Erysiphe pulchra, assembly GCA_002918395.1. Classification (NCBI taxonomy): domain Eukaryota; kingdom Fungi; phylum Ascomycota; class Leotiomycetes; order Helotiales; family Erysiphaceae; genus Erysiphe; species Erysiphe pulchra. The sequence goes on along the minus strand of PEDP01000869.1, from coordinate 3,114 downwards.
TCTGAAGATATTTAGATTTATACAATAATTACTTGTTATACTGACATTCATAATTATTATTAATTTTTATTATTGAATTACCTATGAAAGGTTAGTTGAATCAATTTTATGGATCAGTGTTATACTTCATAACCTCTTAGAAGTAATACTCAAATGAGCGAATTCATATGAATAAAGTGGAAGCAATGTCTCATCTAATTCCGGATCTAAGATGATTTCAAAATTGTAGTAAAGTACGGTCCTCAAGTTGTGTAGGATAATATAGAATGATTTATTGTAGAGATGATTTGTATCTCTCCACACCTCTGTTTCTTACCTACTTTAGATGAGCTTACTAAGTTCTCATAATCTTGTCGAGTCGCATTACACTTACCCATGGTGTAGACTCAAAATTTATTAGTCAGCAAATTATAATTTCGTTGCCTAGCAACGTTAGTCTGCGTAAATAGATAATTAGTGTAAGCAGTTTGATAACAAGATAAATAAAACAAGGTAATTACATTGATAATACTATTACGCAATGCACTTAAATTGAAAAGAACATTTGACTCTCTACACCTGTTCTTTCACTATGAACACCTCTCCTGCTTTTTCCCAGCCCCTACCAGAAGAACCTTATCCATCTATTACATCCATGCCACTGTTTCCATGGATAAGTTATTTACCTAGACTCAAGCGGGGGTATCACAGCATTTGTATGAATTTCGTGTAGAACGATCTAAAAAGATTTATAATAGTGTATGATCTATAATAATTTACAGTTGTGATCGTGCCGAAGAAGTACTACCCGAAAACATCCAAAAATCAGATCCCAGGACCGCAAGTATCAAACAGCTACCCGGAGTATAGGTTTTCGGTTCTCTGATATAGCTGTTGAACGTGCGGATACACTGTGGGAACTAAGACATAGGCCTTGTTAGGGACATAGCAAGCACAACCACCCTCCAATCACTCAATTAGACCCCATCCAGCACACCGAAAGCTTTCACGGGCAGAAATTAATCAGGCTAGATCATTGCATAGAGCAGGTAATTTGATATATCTTATATCATAGAGAAAGAATTTTAAACATCTTTCGGAATTAAGCCCGCTCAATCAATCACATACCTTTGTTAGAACTCTAATACCCCATTTCTAGCGTGTGACATACACAATTTAGATACGTCATTTAAAAGAGAGCATTTACGGGTATCTCAAACGGAACGTATCCTATCGAAATGCAGATACAGTACTAAAAGCTGACTCATCAGGCTATGCTTTAGGGTGTGTAGTATCACAAACTGATGAAAAAGGCCGTCTCAGACCCTTTGGATTTTTCTCGAGAAAATTATTACCGGCCGAAGCTAACTACAAGATTTATGACGAGGAACTTTTAGCCATCGTCGCAACAATGGAATACTTCAGAGGCGAATTGCGAAGTGTAAGCCGAGCTTTCACCGTCCTATCTAACCATCGGAACTTACAATATTTTATGTCAACTCGTCAGTTATCTGAACATTAGATCCGATGGGCTGAAGAGCTTACAAATTTTGAGTTTGAGAATAAATTTAGACCGGGTAGCGAATCTGTAAAGCCTGATGCTCTTTCAGGAAAATCCGAACTCTAACCCAAAAATTCTAATGATGAAAGACTTAAAAAGCGAGAATTTCAACTTTTAAAGAATAGATGGATATACCCTATCAGTGAAGTTAAAAATGTGCAAGCTCATCTCAATTTAGCAGCCATGGTCACTCGTAGACAGCCAAAAGCCCTAAAACATCAAGTAATTATTCCAAATTCCAGTGTCAATAATATCCATGATCAAATTACTGAAAACCCTATAACTAATATGCCACTCAAGGGAAAACAACCGTTCGTGGATAATAATATCCAGAAGTTGTGTGATACCGGAACAGAAAACGACGCTAGTTTTATAAAAATTTACAATAGTGTTGAAGAGGGCGAGCGTTCTTTACCTGCATTGGTAGGGAATCTTATACAAATGCAAGATTATGCTATTGATCAACAGTAAGCTTTAACTTATCGAGGAGCACCTACGGGTACCTGAATGGGAACCCCTTCGCACAGCTCTAATCCAAAGAGTACACGATTCCTATGTCACAGGACATCCGGGTCGAGAAATAACTTAAACAACATTGTCACGTAATTTTTTTGGCCACAGCATTACAAAGATGTTCAAAAATTTGTTAGAAATTGTCACGTATGTGGTAGGTCAAAGATTTGGAGGCAATCCAAACAAGGCCTGCTGAGGCCATGACCAGTCCTGGACCGTTTTCATAGTGAGCTCGGTGTAGATTTTATGACCGATCTTCCTCTAACACATCAAAACGAAAGATTTCTCATGGTCATTCATGATCGCCTCTTGGGAAGCGTGACACTAGAACCAATATCATCCATAGATGTTGAGGCTTGTGCTGAAAAATTCAGTCAATGGCACTGGTGATACCATGGGTTTCCCCATTTGTTGACATCTGATCGGGGTTCAAACTGGGTTAGCCACTTTTGGAAAACTCTTTGTAAGTGAGTGGACATTCAGCAACGTCTTTCGACTGCTTTCCACCCTCAGACAGATGGAGGAACAGAAAGAATGAACCAAGAAATAATCACATATCTCCGAGCCTACATATCTTATGCCCAAGACGACTGGGCTAAACTCCTACCGTCTACTATGGTAGCTATTAACAACCGCGCGACAACTCAAAACCGGGTTCGGTCCATTTTTCTTAACACATGGCTATCATCTTGACTTTATTCAGCGTCGAACATTGTCTTCAGCAAGTCGAAAGGACCCAAAAGCTAGGGCAAATGCATTTGTAAATCGACTCTACGATGGCCAAGAAATCTCAAAAGCGGCAATGATAACTGCGCAACATATTATGGAACACAATGCCAATAAAAATAAAAGACCTGCAGAGAAATTAGAAGTTGGTGACAAAGCGTGGTCAAACCTTAAAAATGTATCAACACTGTTGAAAATAGAACTAACTAAAGTTTTATAATGATCCAGCATGGATCGGAAAGTAGCCGTTTGAGATTGGGACCTAGTGTTTGTAAACATCCCGGTTTGTTTCGTTTCATGTTTCTAGTTCAGGAAGATATATAAAGTGTCCTATA
>PEDP01000868.1:0-16475 GCA_002918395.1 Erysiphe pulchra | reverse complement strand
CAGAACAAAATGGAGTATCTGAATCATCCAACAAAATTATCCTGAGAATCGCACGATCACTACTCATCGATGCGGGTATACCTTCGTCATTTTGGCCCTGGGCAATCCAGCACGCGTATTTCATATCTATTACCCAAAGACAGGGTATCGATTATAGAGAGACTTTTGCTCCAACCCCAAGACCAGAAACTGGGAGAATCCTACGCTGAGCATATTCAGGCAGCACTGAGAATACTCAGATATGTTTCAAGAGACCCTGACCGAGGTATTACCTTTACGAGATCTATGACTAAGATAGCACTCGAAGCATATACAGATGCTGATTTCGCAGGAGACCCGTCGACAAGCCGATCAACCTCTGGACATGTTATAATGCTTTCCTCCGGCCCAGTCTCATGGAGATCAAGACTACAACAAGAAGTTGTCTTGTCTACAACTGAAGCGGAGTATCTAGCAGCGACTGAGACCTGTCGGGAGCTAAGATGGGTGAAATCGCTCCTTGAGGAAACCTGTACCAGCCATCGCATTGACGGAGCTAGTTGCACCAAGCTTCATATTGACAACCAATCTGCAATATCACTGATAAAGAATCATGATAACCATAGACGGTCAAAGCACATTTCACTCAGGAATTATTACTGCCGCCAAGAGTATCAAAAAGGAAGAATCGACGTAGTGTACATCTCGACGACTAATCAACTTGCAGATTCTTTGACAAAGGCAAAGTCAGCCGTCGCCATTCAGTGATCTTAAATTCTTGTCTAATTCCTCGTTGAACACTCTATTTTTATCCTACATTCTTTAGAAACTCAGTCTACTTTAGATCATAAATTATATCCACAGCCGAGCTTCATAGCAAAGCCCTGAAATCCATTAACACTATTCCCTTTAGGTGCCATTGCCACTTGGGCTAAATTTCCTACCTCCCGCCCTTTGGCGACTTGTCTCAACGTGAACATCATTATATCCAACGACACATATTTATTATTTGCATCATATACCTTAGTCTGACGCCATGTGTCAAGCCAGCTGATCCCTTCAGTACCAAGAACAAACAAGTATCCGGCCAACCCAGCTGAGATCCCGAAGGATATTCCCGAATCTCCATTGAGACCCTCAGCATTTGGGGTTGGCATGGACTGAGCGGCATTGTTAGCGTCAAGATAATATTGCATAAATAAGTTGCAATAATTATCTGCATTAGAAGAAAATCTTGTCGTCAGTAGTTCTCTTACCGACGTCTCCCAAGGTGTATTAGCACCCTCTTCTCGGACGCTGAGCACATGGTCATAAATCTTTTTCGCTGACATATTCATTAAATTGGGCGGACATATTGCTCTTTCAATTCGAGCTGCAAGAATGCTTCTTGCTTCAATCTCATCTTCTTGGAACTTCTGTAATTCCAACTCATATTTACTTACAGCCTCAGCGTAAGCTTCATTAGAGAATGAACCCTTCACCGGTGTAACAGGACAGACGATAGCTTTAATTCCGTGAATGTCGTGGAAGACGTGGCCTATGCAACGCCGCCTGACAAGTGCAGATTGTAGATCTGCGATCAACTTGTACAGACTGACCCCCTGACCAAGTATAACTTTAGTATCGTTTTCTGACAACTTTGTAATGATTTTATCCAGAGCCTCTATTTGCTGGAAGCGCGCCTGGGCTCATAACCTGTTTAGATTATGAGCTTTCTAAGGACATAATATTACCTTTGTAATATTATAGAGGAACTTTTACTACTATTAGTAAAAGTTAAGGATTGGAATAAAAGGGTAATATATTTATTTATATTATGTAACTATTGTGAATAGGTAAAAGCTATATTATGAAGTGTATGTATGATTACTATAGAAAGGGAAAGTGTGGGACTTATACAATACTAGAGCCACTAGCCGGCTCTAGCGTGTTAGTACTCTAAACACAAACACAGCAAACAATATAAGCAAATACCATATTTAACTAAGATCTATTGATCGCCACATATTATATCCTCGTACCAATGTCATAGGTGTGAGCGGGTCGATCATAACATTATCTGATGTCTGATCATGTGGTAATAGCGTAAGTCTATCAGGAAGAATGATATGTATATATATGTGTAGACATTCACCATATGGATTACGGTTAGCTTAACTTTAATATATATATATATATATATATAAAAATACAGATACATCGAATCAAGAACGAATCTATCATCATACTCATAAGTTAGAACCATTGCACTATTTCTTAACTCATAACCATAATAGTCCTCGATTAAATGTAGAAGAGTCAGCTGAACTATGATAGATACAAACACTATTGATATCACGACCAATGAATTAAAGGGATTGAAAGAGAGGACTAGGATACAATTGATGTATAACTGACTGTATCGAATTTCGGTTCTGTTGCCAGTGTCTAATCGCGTTAGTTTGTGCTATCACTCACTGTATTTGGAATATAGGGTACCTACCATTCAGGGGCTACATATTTACAGAGAGAGATACAAATAGATGAGGAAAAGAAAAGAAAAAAATCAGAGAACAATATAATACAATACCTAATATCAGAACTTATCATTGGGATTACTTTCAACAGTACTTAAGATTCCTTAAATGTCAATGGTTTGAGGAGAAAGGAAGCAATTGTGCAAGGGGATGTATTTGTATTTCTTAATGGCATCTACAAAATGAAAATTGAGGCATGGGTGAGTGCACGTAATTCGACATGTATATAAAATATCATTCACTATGTTTACTGCCTTGTGACTGAATACAGAATACAATAACTATTTGCTGTGGTTGAAATTTCCCCGTAAACCTGTGATTTCTCGTCTGTTTTGGACATATTTTTTTTCCGCCTTCACTAACCTAAACTTCTATTACTATGGACTACCTTTCAGAAATAGCCTTACAATTAGATTGAAAAAAACCTTTAAGGGAGGGGGGGAAATAATAGTTGACTCAATGTATTTGCCTGCTTGCCTACCTGCTGTTTCTTTTTAGAGAAAATATGCTCCAGAGACTATTGAAATTGCTTAGCCAGCTCTTCAACTAAGATAGGTATATATATATACTGGATGTGGATTTTTGAATGTGGATTTTTAGCTGATTGATAAATAGCATTTCCGAGCTATGTGAAGTGAGTCATTGCTAAACACCTAAACACGCGAGATTCAGTATGGTGTTGATAGCTATTTCTAGCAATTTACTTCCATAACTTATCATGCAACTATCGAATATAAGCAGCTACTTTTGCCACATCATAGGGGTCTTTTAAATATATTGTTTACATGTATAGATGTCGCCAATCTTGGAATGACTCTTAAATGCTCAATATGTTCACTATACCAAAAGATGATCATATATATGAACTCTTAACCTGAATAGACAATTTACTAATGTCAGGCTTTTTGAAGGAGTTATTTCATTGTAAAAGCAATTGAATGTGTAATTTTTTGATGAATTCTCCTGTTAAACTAACTGTTTTGTTTTATATTTCCTGAATTTATTTATTTAAAAAGTGCTAGACTTTGTACCATTTATAAAGAATCAAAATGCAAGTGCCCATAACGCCTTTCTCCGTTATACCTATCAAGTCGATGTCGACAACTCCTCTATTGTAGCGGGGAGTTCTACGCATGGTAATGAATTTTTTGAAAGTGTTTCCACTGCGTCTATGACTTTTGGGTCGAGGTCCATCATTTGGGGGTCCAAATCAATTACGTATGACCAATCTTCATGATTACCTGAGTTTTCAGTCAATGCATTATTATGGTCATAGAGTACCACGGACATATCTCCAAAGGTATGTGAGGGAGAAACTACTTTATTTTGCTCAGATGTCGGCGTTGTTAATTTTGATGAGTAAGGAGACAGCGCCTCGACGTTCCGTAGAGTAGATGGCATGCGAGGAGTATAAGGAGTGTTGGGGGTTTGCGGCAGTCTTCTAACCGTGGTATCAGAAACTTCAGAAGGCTTAAGTTGAATGCTACTGTCATTGGAAGAATTGTTTGTTCCAGAGCTAAAGCTAATGTGAGGTGTAACATTAGTTTTATAAAAATTTGAGGTCTTGGAATCCAACTGAGATGATACATTTTCATCAACTGTGGTCTCGTCATCACTACTACTATCATCATCGTACTGAAATCCATAGCTCCGACCAGACTGGTTATTATTATTTGACTTTTGGGAATCTTCCGTATCTCTGACCGTACTTTCAGTGGTTTTAATTCTTTTAAGTGTAATTGGCTCTTGATTTCGAGTCGAAAAGAGTTCTCCGCTTGACTCAAATATAGTTCTTCTTAAAGGAGCTGGAGATAATTTACGACATCCACTCTCTCGAATGAAACTGTCCCGGTGTTTACTAATAAGCCAGCCACTACATAGCATAGCCGCCACATCTTCACCATTGGGACCACGTGGAAGAATTTGAGACGCTTGTGTGAGTTCAACAACTGGCCTGTTAGGATCTAGATTAGGGGGCCACTCCTCAAAGATACCTTCATCTCTTGAAGTAAGATGATTTGATTGACGAAGTGTACCTTTAGATTTGTATTCTGCAGTATCTCCAGAGTGCCTAATAGGTTTTTTATGGCGAAGATTAGTACCATCTCTCGATTCTCTTTCGCGCCCTTGAGACTTCTTGAAATCCAACTCACGTTGAAGATCGCCCATTCGGTTTTCTGTTACAGCACCTCTCGTCATTGCTTCATCATTAGGAGTCCTGTTAATACTACGACCTATTTGCTTTCCTGTAGACCTTATCGGCGTCCGATATACGTTTCGATTTTTAATCACTTTTCGATCACTTTTCGCAGATCTACTGGAGGTTTTTGGTGTGTCAGATGCCTTATACTCAAAGTTTATATCCTTGGTGACACTCTTAATAACCTCTTGATTATTTGACCCAAGCCCAAAGCCAAGGACTTTAAAAGGAGTTGATACAAGATTTTTGAATGAAGTTACAAGTCCCCAACTTTGACTAGCGATAGATTTTGGTTGTTGTGCCTTGCTTGTAGAAGGTGTTCTCATAAGGTCCGGATTACCATATTCTTCAGGAAAGCTTGAAATATCTGATCCAAACTGATTACTTTTAATAGATTTATCAAAAGTTACACGTCTTGTAGCTAAGTCATGATCACTATAAGAGTTTGGCAGCACTGGTCCATCGTTTTGCGAGTGCTTTATTTCATTTTTACTTCTAGTATATTTCGTCCTTGCTGTAGTCAATGAAGCACTGCTTTCTTTACTAACTTTTCTTATTTTAGAATGATTTCGTCGCGGGAATAGCCTATCTGATGAAGAAAAGAGCTCTGTCGCATCTGGAGCTTTTGATGATTCGACATATGTGAAAATTTCGTCCTTCGTAGGGAGGGTCGAGGAATTGTGGACAGCCCACTCAGCGACAGCACGTAAGATATCTAAAATAATAAAACTGTAAGTTGAAGATTTACGCTACTCCATGAAAAAAAAATGAAAAGATACATATCAGTTTAAAGCGAGTTCAGGTCAAATGACTTGTAGAGCCTGGGATTGCACTTTCGATATAATAGCGTTAACAACTGAGAATAAAAGGAAATACTAATCGTACTTTGATATGACGCATTTGGTGCTGTGGTTCTGAAAAGCTTTTCAACTTCAATGCGCCTGTCCTGTTGAAAATTAAGTGGCCGAATCAAAAGTAGTGACTGACTAGCTTACCTTTAACTTTTCTGAATTATCTATCTTTTGCCGTCGTTTTACTAAACTCTGATCTGATATGTTCCGTTTTGGGTCCAAAAGAGCATTTTCGGTAGGATCCTTATCAGATGCTGATGAGTCACCTGAATTAGGTCCTCCCCGCAAATGAGCACCTTTTCTTGCTAAAAGTGAAGGAGATTTAGGACTTTTTCTTTTGTTTCGAATCCCTTGGCATTTATCGTCTTCAGAAGGAGAAGTATCATCGTTTATAGAGTCGTATGGATTCTTGGGCAAAGGTTGATACTGATATTTGTTCATTCGAGACATAATAGATTGCATCCCTTGCTTAAGTTGAGTTTCTGCGTCATTCTTTTTCTCGGAAAAGAAATTTCCGGATGAGTTGTTTTGGGAAGAGTTTGGAGGATGTGCGCGGTATAAAACCATAGAATTTGGCGTTATTTTAGAATCTGTTGATGCCCCGCGAGAATTAAACTGCACTGATTTTGAATTCGAGAATCGATTTTCTTTTGCAGACTCATCAAATTGTAGCGGAGGAGTTTTTGTGGCTAGATTTTGAAGCGATAAAAGACCTGATCGATTTGCATCTTTCACGTTTGTTCGAATACGTTTATGATTCGAAATCTCATTACCATTTCCAGATACGACCAAGGCGCCAGATGAGGTGTCTCTACTTCGTTTTCCGAGAACAGATTGTACACGTCTAGGTAAAATATCTCGAGAACATTTACTTGAATCAATTTCAACTGTAACTATGTCTTTTACAGCATAATCATCTTTACTAGGAGATCTTTTACTACTGCCACGGTTGGGTTTTATCTTCCTTGGCTGTCCTTCTCGTATCTTAGTTGAATGTGCTTTTGCTTGTTGGCTTTGACTACGCCGCGTGCTGTTATTTGATGAACTGGACCGAGAACAGGATTCTTTTGATTTGGAGTTGTGTGATTGACTTTCAGACTCACTGAATCCTCTTGAAGAATTATCTAGTTGATAACTTGGTTGATGATCATCGACTTTTTCATTATCATGAGTGTTAGCTTTCATTGATGTAGATGTAGTGTCATCGCATAATTCTGATGGCTGCTCCTTAGGTCGTTCTGAATTATTGGTAGAGATCGGTTGGGCTCTAACTGGTGGTGGTGGTTGTCGTCTTACACGTTTGGGGGAGGCCAATACATGAAAACCGCCTGGGCTTTGACCTGTAGCTCGAGTGCGCATTGGGATAGATATTGTAGCTGAAGGAGACTGATGTTGACAAGTAGAAATATTGGAGTAATAAAGTCTAATTTACACTAGCATCCATTTATTATGATGAATGACATTCGAACCCAGGGCCGAGGTCGAGGCAGGGGCACAATTTCATCTTTATCAAAGAATTATTTAACATGGATGATGTAAATAGTGATTTAGCTTATACATCACGTGCTTTAAGTCACGGCTCGATTAAGTTTAGCGCACTCAAAACCCGGACACACACCATCCCAACTTATATGTAACGAAATATAAACCAATCACCAGCACTAAATATCTGGAAGCATAGCTCACAGCTCGGTCCTCAACCTCGATATAAATTTAAGACCATGTTTAATACCTTAGTAAAACCCAAACTACTGATTGTAACATGATTAACTAATTCTCTTCTTTGACAGCAGCTACTCTTGATCGCCGTTTGACCCCTCGCTCATCATCTGCTTAGGAATGACTGAATTAGTTTCGTTTTTGTATAGTGAAGTTATTCAGTGATACTTTTCCGAATGCGGTTATTAAACCGTTTATCAAGCAACGAGAATCACGTATTCAGGGCAGTTTGTGTATTCAGATACATTACTTTTTTCTTCAATCGTTCCTTTTAGACGTGTGCGTAAGTGGACAATAGATGACACAATAACTTTTAAGGCATCAAAAACCATATCCCAGCTGCGAACATCTACATTCATTGTAGGAATTTTTAAAAATTTATGGCCAAAATTTATCAAGAATCAACTATAATTCTTAACAAAAAAGTTGAAGTAGATATTCTGTGAGTTAATAGATAATAATTCATTAATTTGATCAAAGATTGTACACAAGCAAAAGTTTGTGTGCCAGGCCGGTAAAATTAATCAACCAGTAGGCTCAATTTCTCTGGGTTTAAGGATTTCTCCAAAATACCAAATTCGGAGGCAAAACAAAGACATTCCTTCATGAACTGAACATAACCCTTGAAGTCTTAGACTTACTGAAGTCAATGAAAAGATACAACGTTTTCCAGCACGTTTTATAAACGACTTGCATAGATTGCCATTCACACGGGTGCTGCTTAAACATATAGGTGAAATACTGAAAGTCAATGTGTCAGTTGCAATAACAGAGCTGGATTTCTATTAATTACAGTGTTTTGAGGAACGATGTCCTGAAATTTTAATTAATTATGAATGTGTCTATTATTTCCAACAGGCCAAATACTATCAGTCAAAGGCGAATTTTCGGCTCTTGTAGGATATAATTGCTAATTACAAGATTATAAATGAAGGTAAATATCATGTTTGGCTTCAAATAAAAATCGTTATAGGGATCCTTAAACCTACATCTTAATACATAAATAATGTTTCTCAACGAGAGGATTAATAATCAAAAACCATGCAAATACTCTATTTCGAGCAGATCATGCCAAGTTTAGTGGGTCGTTAAATTACTTCTGATTTTGCTCTAAAGTGCCAAACCTACCCTCTGTCTGCATGCATGTATGCATGCATGTAGTAAAATACATTGTAATATAGTTAATTTACAAAACCGGCACAAAAGAGGTTAAGTCTTTGAGCTGATATCGTAGATGGACATCTTTAAATTCCACTAAACCGATTTAAGGATTTATTTGTTACTTGTGATGCATTTGGCAGTACTTCTCGGGGACGAAAACAGTAGATTAAAGGCAGGAAAACTAGCACTTATTTGAAAACAGTCATGCTAGATAGTGGAGCATATTTCATATTTTTAAATATACTAAGACCAGAATGATAAATGGAACCGCAGTCATAGTTAAATTTGACTATATGGAAGTTTTTCTTTTGCATGCGCATCCTAGTGTTGGAGGCAAAGAGCAAAACGAAAACCGTACGAAAACATTGCTAAATATGATTTATATTTTCTATGCTTTGCTGGCAATGCAAAATAGCTACCATACACAAATTATCTACTAAGACCAATGATCCTTTTTCTCTCCATCAGCATTCAAGCTTCAGTTCGTTGTCTCCTTCCTAACCACTGATAGTCATTAAACGAGTGACTACAATCGAGAGTAATCCGATAATTTGTTGTGATATAAGTTTGATGAGTCTCGGCTGACTGAGGAAGCCCATCCCAAAGTATAATTAATTGTTTAGAAAATTGGAGCGCCTATTCATATATATACACATATTGAGTGTCAGATCCTTTCATAATTTCCAAGGGAAACAATTCTTGAAGTCCTTTCTCTAAAGATAAGCCTTGGGAAGCTTCATTTTCTTTCAGTATCTAGTAAACGCTCCATTCCATCAGAACGTAATCCTTTTGATGAATTTAAGTTTCTTTTTTCTTTATTGCCACTATCTGATACCGAAAGTAGGTCGGCCGTTTTAGTCGATAGATCTCAGCACGAGTATCAACAAAACAGAAGTCGGAAAAAGGCATGGATCACCACATTAAGAGGAGTTTTCATTCCTCGCTCTTGAAGTGCAACCATGATGCGAATTTTTTGAGGAAATAAATAGCAAAAAGCTTCTATAGGCATAGGCTGCAAAAGAATGACATCCTTTATTTTCCTTACTTGAAATAAAAAGTCATATCAAAAATTTTTATCAAGAAAATTGTTGCCAAAAAGTATGCAAAAGTGGCATACGAAATAGATTGGTCCTATCTGATGCTTTCATGAGGCGTAGAAACACACTCCACTATTTCTATCGCTGATTTTAGCTATCGTAACCAAATAAAGTGTCATCTTGTTTACGGAGCGTGATGAGAATTTGCTTGGTTTTGACTATCGGCGCCATTAGAAATAAATCTATTTCCATATTTTATCATTTTGGTATTGATAGGCGCTGAAGTCGAGTTTAAATAGATCATACTAACGTTAGATTTACTCGCCAATAACATCAATATCTTAAATATTTAACTTATGGTTTGATACTGTAGCTGGCTTATATCTTAGATGACGTGCTCATATGTATTTTCGCACGAGTTTCGACGTTCTATCATCGAATGTAGAACAAAGTTTTTCAATAATGCAGCCATAAGGAGCAATTGCTGATAAAAGTTGTAAAGCAGTAGGTCTCAAATACGTTTTTTGGAGGGATTTATGGAGCCATATTAGTTTGTTTCAGATGTGACCAAATAATTTTTAATAATTTTTAAAAGGTTTTTTGATATTTTAAAATGAAAGGAATATGATAACAATTGGAATCATACAACAACACATATTTATTCGATACTTTGTTGTCCTGGGCAACAATAAATGAGCTAAAGTAGACTCAGCCAATCAAAAAAAGTTATTTCGATAGGGATAATATAGTTAGGGACTCGTTAATAGTTAGCTCCACCCTTCATTTTCATTGATCTTCAGGCGTCAAAAGCCAAGTTGAATGAGCATCAAAGATAGGAGATCGGATACCCTTCTTAGGAACCCATCGGCCCGAAAACTACTATGGCCGACTATTTTTTGACTCGCATATACATGAATTTTAATGAAATCTGAATTAGGAGCTATTGCTTGCTCAGCCTACTACTTTCCTTTTTATTGCCTGACTTTCTCTTCTACCAATACTGTTGCTGTTCCTCTAACTAAACCCCATTTAAAATACCTCATTGTGGTCTGTTTTTTCAAATCCTCAACCATTAGCTCCCCAGTCCACTAACTGTGAATCTATATTAGGATCCTCTAAAGGGATTAGAACAAAAAAATGACAAGTAATAGAGTTCGAAAACAAGCTCTCAGCTCTATCGATACTTCTTCAAGCCCAGGTGTAGATCAAGGAACCACTGATATTGACAGCGCTACTTTAGACGATTCATTAAGTGACCTTCCGCAGGAGAATATATTTCTCTTTTGGCCTAATATCATTGGTTAGATCAGTAATCCCACTCATGTCAGCATAGATATTGATTTTATTAGGATATGTACGAATTGTACTTGCCATCGCATCCCTATACTACATGCCCCTCCACCCCCGAACCTGTTCCGGTCTCTACAGTGTATCTTGTTTACTTGATGCTCTTGATGGTTATGCGGCACGATTCTTTGAAGAGTCTACACGATTTGGTGCTGTGCTAGATATGGTAACAGACCGCTGTACTACTGCTTGTCTCCTCGTCTTTCTTTCATCGGCATGGCCCCGATGGGCTCTACTTTTTCAGGGCCTCATCTCTTTGGATTTAGCAAGTCACTATATACACATGTATGCTACCCTTATTATGGGTGGATCAGAAACAAGTCATAAGTCTGTAGACCGAAGTAGAAGTTGGATCTTAAATTTGTATTACACAAACAAGGTATGTTGGCCCAAAGATGAGCTACAACTCATCTCGATACTCAACGACTGACACGATTTTGAGACGGTTCTCTTCCTTTTTTGCGCTCTTAATGAAACCTTCTTCATCGCACTTTACCTCCTTTCTTTCTCCTCGCCATATCTTTCTCCGGGACTTCTTCAGGCTACAAATGAGGCCGGATCTTTATCTGTTGAATCGGCAAAATCATTTCTTTTCGCCAATCCGCACAGCGCAGCTGCATTGGAAATGGCTCGCGCAAATAAAATGGACTCATTTGTGCCATGGCTTGTAGCTGGTATTAGCTTCCCAGTAATGCTCATAAAACAGATAATAAATGTTGTGCAGCTGGCAAAAGCTAGTTTATGGCTGGCGCAGGGCGACGTCGAGATCAGAAAAAAGCAAGGGTTGCCAAGGCGTCGCAAGCTGAAGTAAAATATTGAATTCCAAGATTTCTATTGTTTTGTATCAAAAGAATGTCGTTCTCAATTTAGATACCTACATACACCACCCGCAACGGTTAAGGTATTTACGTTTATTTACATATTTATCCCCAAGCTCGGAACACATTTAGATACTCGCGCACACATTTATAAGGGCATCAATCTCTCATGCTCTGTGGATAATTACTTTCTAGTTAAGGATTCAAACTTTAATTTAATAGGGTCGGCGTTTTTTGTACGAGGTAGTAATTTAGGGGACTAAGGTGGTGACGAAATCTTGGGAAAAAGGCCGAAAGTATAATGATAGCAAACTAGTGTAGGCCAAGAGAGCTTGGGTTGTTCAAGAAAAAAAACTCAAAGATTTCTTTTTGCTTATAATTAGTTGGATGGAATTGGGATAGCTGGCAAAGAATGAGTGAGTAGATGGTGATACTTGCTTATGATATTTATTTGTTGCAACGTTTGTATTGTGTCCAACTTAGCTTGGCATTGTGCCGGGATTATAAATGCTGTCACCACCGACTAGTTTTCTGTCACAACTTGATCATGTCTTCTCCCGGATTCCCCCTCCCCCTCCCAACCCCACTGTCCAACCCCCTGTCTACTTCCGCAACGCCCTCCAATCATCGGAACTTGCAGTTATCAAAACAGATCACACTTGCCCTACTAATACCAGGGTTATTGGTTCGTGGTCATTCATACCAGCATGGAGACTATCCCGTCTTTTCCTTCTACCACATCTTTTGGCATCGGTAGTTTGAGAGCAAAAGACTGAAAAGAAATATCTAGTAGACGCTCCAATTTTTTATCTTCTAGGCTCTTCATCATCTTTTCTCAAGCGATTCCACTATGCTCGAACACCCAAAGCCGCCGCTATTGCCTGATAACCCCCTATCTACAGAAGTCACTGACCGTCCCAGAGTTCGTCGTTTCCCCATCGAGCCTATTGAAGTTTCTACTAGAAGTAGCCATGGTGGAAAGACCAAAATATTGTTGCAAGAAAGTAGTGAAAAGAAAGCTCTTCCCTCGGTTACAAAAAGGAAATACCTTCCAATACCAATTTTGACGACATTTCACAGTAATAGAGCTAGGAGGAATGATAAGACACTTGCTACTACCTCCAGGTCTAAACCAGCCTCGCCGCCAAAAGGAAAAACTTCACCATCAAAGCTCAAAATCACAAGGAAATTCGTGCCTGATCTGATCGAAACTAATAGACGCTCTAAAAGATTTGGAGATTCAAAGCCAGCTATTCTTCCTACAGATAAGGTAACCATGATTTCAGAAGTCTTTTTTTTGTTTTTAACTAGGACTAATCGATAAATGCTTAGACTGATCTTACACCTGGTGTTCCTAACATATATACATCCTCCAAGACCCTAAGGGTGAGAGACACTTTAAAAGTTCCATCTGATCATGATAGGAAGGAATCTTCTTTGCACCAATTACCTTACAAACCTCGCCGTCAACGCTCTGTCCGGCCTCACAACAATACAAGATGCCCTACACGAATTTCAACACGCCAGTCTTCATTTACTTCTGTCTTGGAATCGATCTCATCTTCGGGGTCGGAGTCACCCTCTCCTCCTACAAAATCTCAGTCCTATCAAAAATCAGTCTCAGCTCAGAATGTGGCTTCTGAAAATGCCTTCCAGTTATCACGCACTCGTGAGAGCTGCGATGAACGCTTTTCTGGTTATATTCTTGCTTTAGCAGCTAAATCAGCCAGGAAACAGTTAATGGAAAAAGCATTATTACTTGCTGCATATCCAAATGAAAGTGACCATCAAAATGTAGAACATTTCTATGATCGAGAAGTTGAGACTGCTTCTGAAAATGATTCACCAAGAATTGTAGATGACATGGATATTGAAATTGATGATGATACATCCGATAGCTCTAATAAATCTAGGAGAAGATTTATACGGCGAAGAAGTTCAGATTCACTCTATGCTATTCGAGAAATGCAAGTTCACAAAGATAGACAAGTAAAGTTAAGAAAAGAACAAGCTGCTAAAAGTAGATTGGGAATGGATGGAGCTTCCTCGAATCATGGGGTTTTCCGGGGAAGAATCAAGAAGTCTCATGCTTCTCTCGATAAAGATATCATGGAAAAAGAGTTACTAAACATGCGAAATGCTGCAAGTCCACCAATGCTAGGAACTGGTCTCAAATTTCGTAGATGCTCCAGTCCGAAACCAATGAAATTTGAAATTGACCAAAAATCCGATCTCAAATTGAATCGAAGTAGTACAGGAGGTGGTTTATGGGGTGGCTATTGTGTTGCAGATAATTCGAAAGATCAGAAAACTCAAAATGAAGAAAAGGTGTCGCCACTTATTCACACACCATGGAGTGGTAAGAGCTTTGGTTATGCTTTGGAAGAAAGTTTAGCTGAACAAAGTTTGGCGGAACAATCACTTTATTTGGTGAAATCAAACTCTAGAGCCTCAAATAACGATAAAAATTTTGGGACGCATGACGAATTTATAAAACAGCGAGAACCTACAAATTCTGTTCTTATAGAAAGTGAAAAATATTCCGAAGAATTTGATGACAAATTTGTCACGCAAGTCTATAATTATCTGTCGCTTGGCTATCCCTCACTCGCTTGGCAATTTGATGAGGAGCTATCACGAATATCTAAGATATCTGTGGATGAATTACGGCGGAACGATGAATCTGATATCAAGGGACACATTGGCTTAAGGGCTATGAGTTTCAGAGAAGGTGAAACTACGGCTCACCCTAAAAAAATTGAATCCCAAGACAAAGATAAGAGTCAAAGCTGTACTAGATGGCGTGCCTTAAAAATTTATATCCAAGAATGGAGCAGGCAGAATCCAAGTTTGGATCAAGCAGCTCTAGGACCTTGTTCTTGGGGTGTCGGAGCTCGAAAAGGAAGCTGGGCATTTTAATTCAACCAAGGTCTTTTTTTTTCTTAAGAAATTTAATTATTGCTTGCACAATTCTGTGAGATGAAAAATTTGTGGAAAAATTTTAGTCATTTAATCTAAAATATTCTCTAAGCTACACATCGGCTCCTGATGATGGATAGCTCAAGACGAGTTACTCCTGGTCAATATTATATATAAAGATGCTAATACACCTCACGAAAAAATAGTGGCTTTTGGAATTATGCTATTGTTTACTTTAATGTTGGGAAGGTTTGGACGATGATTTATGTCTTCTATGATGGGCGAATATAGGAGGAGGAGGAAAAAATTAAAGGCGTAAATCTTTGAGGTGTAGCTAGGTGTTATTCTGTTTTTTCTGTACGATTTTTTTAATTTTTGTTTTCATCTTAAATTTTTTCTAACCTAGTCAGCCACTTAGTCAATTAGCATGACCTGGGCCATGGGAATCCTCTATGGATTCTTTAATTAATGACATCACCAACTGTGACTAACAGGACTCTTTTGTCTTTTGTCATATTAATACTATTATTCAAAGCCTTTTTTTGCCAGAGAATCTTCTCTTTTTGGTTTCCTTTTTTCCTTGTAATCTCTTAAATATTGAGGCTCCATCTATGGTAAAAATAGGGTCTATCTTAATAAATTTCAGTCTCGCACTAGAGCCAGGCATCTGATCTATCTATTTATTTATTTATTCTATTTGAGGTCCTAAGCCTAAGTCATTATGTCCATTTTGGGTGTTGGAGCGGGCGGAGCCGGCCGGGATAATGGCCTCAGGCACACCCTACTCTACTCGTTCACGCCAACTAGTTACATAAAATGTAAGGTATTTTCTAAAGGGGAGAGTATATTTGGCCCTCAGTCTGTCCCTGTTCCTCAGCCAATCAACTTTCAAATTCACTAAACGAATTAATTAAGTGTCACCCAGGAAACGGAGTGTATGTAAATACTGCTACCTTCACATATTTAATATAGGGAAATGTTATTTGCCCACCTCAAGAAAATTAAATGCCCTCCCCCCCACTTTGCACAATTCTGGAACACCTGGGTCTTTAATTGGTCTTTAAAATTTTCGGACCAATCAATACTCTACAATCCTTACTATTTGTCTACTTCTACTACTAATCTCGACTAACTACCTTCATAAAATCCACTCACAGTACATAACTTATTTGCCACCCCTACCCACTACATACCCCACATTTCATAACTCGGTACCACCTTCATAAACGGGATGTTCATTTCTTTGCCAGGATGAAATGATTTAGTAAATATCTCATTTGATCAGATTCAACTAGATTCAACCGTGATTTAAGTGAGTAAGAAAGAAGAATGAAACTACTTTTATAATCTGATACGTATTATTGGAAATTATCTTAGCATAATACAGTAGCTGAAAGATTATGATTATTTTACCCCAAATATGATACTTCAAGACCATTGAAGAGATCACAGTGTCCACCGACTTGTAGTGAGTGTCATGTTCAAGGACAAGATAGGAGAAACTGTCCACTACTCAGGATGGTCGAAGGGAATAATGGAAAATAACCATAATCTTCCAACTACTGTAATATGCTAAGATAATTTCTAATAATACGTATCAGATTATAAAAGTAGTTTCATTCTTCTTTCTTACTAAATCATTTCATCCTGGCAAAGAAATGAACATCCCGTTTATGAAGGTGGTACCGAGTTATGAAATGTGGGGTATGTAGTGGGTAGGGGTGGCAAATAAGTTATGTACTGTGAGTGGATTTTATGAAGGTAGTTAGTAGAGATTAGTAGTAGAAGTAGACAAATAGTAAGGATTGTAGAGTATTGATTGGTCCGAAAATTTTAAAGACCAATTAAAGACCCAGGTGTTCCAGAATTGTGCAAAGTGGGGGGGAGGGCATTTAATTTTCTTGAGGTGGGCAAATAACATTTCCCGA